>RJWH01000360.1:856828-883275 GCA_004363575.1 Solenodon paradoxus | reverse complement strand
CTTTTTTTTTTTTTTTTTTTTTTTAACTCAGTACTTCCCCCACTAAGACATAAGGACAGGACCTAATTGACTTGTTCAGCACTAAGACCCTGCTAGGATAGCAATCTGCATATAAGGTGCTCAGTAAAAAGTTTGACACCAAATTATAGTGGAATTTCTGTATAAGTTTATATACTGTTTTTGTATTAAATATCTGTTTTTAATGTGTGACTTTTAATTTTTGGCAATACACTAAGAATGGTCTCCTTTACAATCATGGAAAGGCAAAGTGAAGTAATTCATTTATTACTTCAATTAACTGAAAATTTTTTTAATATACATATCTAAAATTCAGACGTTTACCATGAAATGTGATTAATCTCATACAGAACTGTTGGTCACAATCTTTGGTAAGCAACTGCTTTTGTGTTTGTTTTTTAAATAAAAGGTGCAGGCAGGAATGAGAGAAAAGATAAAGAAGCACGCTCATTTCACTTTTATTTAGCTGTTCTCACTGGTTGCCTCCCACGCCCCACCCCACCCAGGGTTAGAATCCAGGGGTACGTGGTTTGCTCCTTTGGAGGCGATTAACCTCCTGCTACACCAGGGCGCGCCAGCAATTACTTTTCGTAAAGCATTATGTCAATCTACAACAAATAGGCATGGCATAAAGCTACTGTTTATCTTTTGTCCCAGGAATCCAACACAGAAAATATTCCTAAGAGGAACAACTCAACTGAAGTTATACGTATCATTTTCTAATGAAGTTTACATAAAAATAAGAAAACTCCGCAAACTAATTTATATATACAAATACCCTGCAATATTACGTAAGGCTCAGCAACATGTTATTCGCGTTAGAAACGGAGTTATGGGTCATTTTTTCCCTATTTCTTTGAAAAAGTACATTTAACATTAATTTTACAATGTCACCAGTTCAAAAGACTTGCATCTTTTTGCTCTTAAGTAAGTTCAAGAGACTGAAAACCATGAAGATAGCGACAAGCACAAAACCACGGGTGGAGGCGGGGAGGGTGCTTTAGATCTCAGCGTTCCTGGGAACACACCTGCCTCACAATTTCCAGCCTCCGAGCCGAAGTTTTATCCAAACACTAACCTGGAAAAGTCACTAGAGTTATTACACCGTGACACGAACTCAAGGCGTGTTTTCTCCCTTGTTCTGCCACATCCACCCTGGCCGCCGGAGTAGCGACCCACCGCCCTCCCTGCACGCCGGCAGCCGGGCCGGTGGCGCGGGGGAGCCAGGGTCCGCCCTCGCTCTCGCCAGACGGCTTTGCCCGGCTCTCAGCTCCGGCCGCGCCGCTCAGTAACGCCTGAAACTCGGTGGCCCTGCCTCACTGGCCGCCGCCGCCCCTCCCCTTTCGTCTCGCTTAATATTTTGCTGGTCAGATGAGAAAGGATCCAGCGGGGCGAGGCGAGGCCGCAGCCCCGGCCGCGAGCGCAGACCCCGGGGCGGGCGAGGAGGGGTGCCCGGATCCGCGAGGGAAGTACGGCGCGGAGGGAGCCCGGAGCAGGCAGGATGGCCCGGGCCGCAACGGACCGACCGCGCGCTTACCTGGACTGGGGGCGGCGGCGCCACAGCGGAGAAGGAGGCGAACGCCACCGCCGAGAGGGGCGCGGTCCGGAGCGAAGCTGGGGAGGGGGGCGGCTCCTCTACAGACGCCTGGAAATGGCGGCCCGAGACGCCTGCCCACCTGCACTAATTCCCCTAGAAGAGACGACTGCGTACCGGCCGCCCGCCCCCTTTAAGCCCCCTCTAAGATCCGCCCTCTGGGGCGGAAGAGACGCTCTTAAAAGGGCAATGACACCGCCCCGGAAATCACGCGCCTAGGCGAAACTCGCGTTAAACCGGCAATGCCAGGTGGGGCAGACCTGGAATAAGCACTGAACAACCAGGCGTTCTTGGCCGCTTTAAAGGGGAGCTGCCAAACCCAAACCCTTGCTATCAGACCTCAGCCCTCCGAGGAGTGCACGCCCACAGCTAGTGCCGTCTGGGAGCTTAAGCGCTGGTGCTGCAACATTCATTCATTCTTTCAAGAAATTTATTCAGCAAATAGTTACTGCCTTACTGTAAAAGGATCTTTAATTCTGGTGGGGAGAAAGACTGCAAACAAATACAAGTCAAGGCTTGCCCTGGTAGCTTAGCGGTTGGCTCAGCCGGGCATAGTCCAAGGACCCAGGTTAGTGTCCTGGGGCCAGAGGAACAGCCAAGATGAACAACTAAATAAAAATAAATGGGAGCTGCTTCTTCCGCTCTTTCCTTCCCCGCCTTCCCACTCACGTTCATTCCTGCCTGTACCTTTCCTTAAAAAAACAGTCAAATGGTGATGTGTCGTAAAGAAAAATAAAGTCAGGAAAGGAAGTAATTTCTATTTAGTGAAGTGTGATCAGGGAGATCCCTTGGGACAAGAGGACTACAGATAATTTATGAAAGTGTCTAACAAGAGCCACCTTATGTTGTAGATATTGGAGGTAAACAGATAAGATAGATAAAAATTCCTTATGCAGCATCGGTGCTAGCAGGAGAGACAGAAAATAAATGAGATAAATTAGTAAAATTAAATAATATGTTAGACATTGATAAATGATAAAGAGAAAAGCAAGTTAATCGGGATAGGAAGTGGAGGTGGTAATTTTAGATAGACTGGCTAGGTCAGGAGGAAGGTCCACAAGTAGGTGGCATCTGAGTGAAGGTGCAGAAGAGGTGAAAGAGCAGTCCTGTGGACTTCTGGGAGAGAGCAAAGGAACAATCAAAGGCCCTGTGTGATGTGTTTAGCCTGTTCGAGGAAAGCCAGTGTTGCTAGGGTTGAGGAAACCTGGGGGAGAGTCAGAAATCTGAGGGTTGTGGAGAATCACTGGAATGTGTTAAGAAACCCCTCTCCCCCATGAAATGGGAAGAAACACTGTGTCCCTTCTGGGATAACTATCAGACTTGGCAGGGACAGTGGGTCTCTGCTCCACTTGTGTTGGCTGGGCAGCTCAACAGCAGCTGGAGTTGCCAGAATAGCTTTACTTAGCCCTGTGGTGTCTTCACTGGGGTGGCTGGGAACTGCTGAATTCCTGCTACTTGGTAGCCAGGTAGTTGAGTGGCTCTGAAAAATTGGAAATAGAAACTTCAAGGCCTATAGGGACAATGCCCAGAAGTAACCAGTGTCGCTTCTGTTGCCTTTTATTGGTTAAAGCAAGTCACAAGGCCAGACCAATTTCAAGAGGGGAGGGAGCAAGATTGTTGTTTGTGTGGGCACTCTCCCCCTCCCAATAGTATTAGAGAAATTTTCTCTATATGTATTTTAAAAAGAGCTTTATTCCCCACCCACCCCACTAAACACACACATCTCTGTGGCTAAGGCACAGGCTATGAAAGCTATAGACTCAGGTTCCAGTCCTGAGGAACCAGGAGAAGGAAAAATAGCTTCATTGAGATAGAATTCACAAAAGATACAATTCATACATTTGAAATGTACACTTTAAGAACCTTTAATATAGTTGTTAAATTGTACAATCATTGCTACTATGTAATTGTAGACCATTTTTATCACGTCTTCGTGAGAAGAGCAGCACTGGTATACAGAGATTAGAGGATTGTTGAGGGGTCACCTTTGCAGCTCTATTTCAATAAAAAAGCGATGATGATGATGTGGGAAGGCGGGAAACGGTGGCTGCATAAATAAGAAAAGCCCATAGGTTGAAATTGGACAACAGATACATTAAACTGTTTTATGTATGGATTTAAACATAATTAAAAGATTTTTAAAAGGCACAACCTAGGGGCTCAGGGTGTTATGTCTGCAGCTCTTGTGTAGTCCACCTCAAGCCCAGGTTCATGAAAACCCTGGAAAACGTTTATATCTCCCCAGGGATCCAATTACCCCCATTTAAAAACTAAACAATCTCGGGGGACACCTTTGTGCTTTAGGCATCTCGGGTGACTAAGGTGCAAACCATGTGAAATCTAAAGACCAGGGTTGGAGAACCAGAGTGGAGGTGAAAACAAAAACAAAAAACAATTCCCTTTTGCATGCGATCTCCTCAGCTTATCAGGGTTGTCTCTAAAACAAGTGTTTATCCATTTGAAAGATGTGCTGTAATTTATCTGCTTGCTAATCAATGATGGAAACCTTTCCTGTCAATACTGACATAGCTCCCTCATGGTCCTACTGTTGTTACACAGCACACTCGTTCAGAGACGCCGTGTCCTCTGCGCAGCCCTTTTTTCCATCCCCCATCAAGGATGGGGCTGCAGGTGGCTGTGGATAAGGAAAGAGAAATAGGTTAAGAAAGATGGTTATAGGTTAAAGGAAATTGAAATCTTGAGGGAGGGAGAATGAAACTCTAAGGAGCAAGTCATAAGACATTGTTGGCGCTTTAATCATGTAAGATTATTCCAAACAACAATTTATTGCCTCCCCAAATCCTTTCTCCCAGACCTTAATATCCTCTACAAAATCCCTGTTTGGTGGTCAATTAACGCACTAACTGATTCCCACCAGGGATAGAGAAATCAGTCTTGAACACAATCGAATTAAGTAATAATGCATTTGGCTGCAAGCAATAGAGAATATAATTAACTGTATCATAAACAAATATGGAATTTATCTTTTCACATAAGCCATCTAGAGGTAGATGGCTGCTAGCTCAACTCCTCAGCAGCACTATAAGAATCCTTCTTTGTTGTTGGTTTTTTTTGGCTTTTTCTACACAGCCTTATTTAACATGTTAGCTCTGGCTTTTATGCATCTAACTTACTGGACACTGGAGGTTACAGAATCTCTACCTTTTCTTCTTGAGTTTCAGAAATAAAGGGACAGGAAGAAAGAACTTCTCTCTTCAAACTTGTCTTTAAATTCAGGGAAGGCAGTCCCCTTCTGCCTGTCTCATTAGTCAGAGCCAGATTACCTGGTTACCCTTAATTGGACTAATTTCAAGTCATAGGAAAGAGACTATCCTGTGTGGTGAACACCAATTATAATTCAGTCTTAAGTTTCAGGGCAGGGCCTGCTCTCTCTCCGTTGATTGTCCACTAACTTCTTCAACAAATCCCAGTTCTCGTAACAGGGAAGTGGGGGTGTTGCTGGGAAGAACGGTAGTGGGTGGGCTACACAGGGTGCCTACCACAATAACCCACTTTTGCCGGAACAGTCTTGGCCCATGGAGAGATTTTCCTTTATTCAGCTAACATCCTCACTCTAAATTTCCATTTCTTCATTTCTTCTCACATCCTGATTTGTGTTCTAAGTGTACGTGGGAAGAGCTAGATCTAGGATTGGGGGTTCTAAAAACCACACAATGTGGAGAGAAGGGGCTTTTAAATGGAATAACATGAATTTGAGGATTCGGAATTAGGTGTTCAAGATTGGAGTCTTGGAAGGGTCCCCAAACAAGTAATGAACCCTACGGTTTAAACCTGATTATCTTCATGGCAGATCCACTTCTGCCCACAACAAGAAACATAATTCCTCTTCACATCACACAAAAAAAGAACATTTTCCCTACGACTACAAAATCTTCTCCTTTTTATCCTGCTTTCCAAGCTTATTGTTTCGTTGGCCACTGTCTCTGAGTCCATTCACAGTGGAGGAGCTGTTCATGCCGAGGGATTCTGAGCAGACCTCCGCAGAGGATTTCAGTGTGAGGCTCGGTCTCTCTGGGGGCTGTGGGAGCCTGCACTCCAAAAGCTGCCACTGAAAAGAAAGTATCCTCAGGAGAGAATCATGAAGACTTCATTTATCAGACACTGGATCTCAGAGAACATCACCTATTCAGAAAGTGCATACAAAATCAAAACTACAATGCATTATCACCTTACACCTGGCAGACTGGCTATTGTCTAAAAGTCTGAAAATAACAAATGCTGGCGAGGATGTGGAGAAAAGGGAACACTTTTACACTGCTGATGGGCGTGCACATTGATGCAACCCCTATAGAAAAGAGTGTGGAGATTCCTCAAAATGTTGACCATGGACATATCATATAATCCCACCATCCCACTTCTGGGTATTTACCCAAAAGATACAAAAAGTACTAATTCACAAAGATATATGCACTCCCCACCCCCCCACCCCCCGCCATGTTTATCTCGCTCTATTCACAATAGCTAGGAACTGGAAACTACCTAAGTGCCCAACATCAGAGGAATGGATCAAGAAGATGTGGTGCATATATACAATGAAATACCACACAGCCCTTAGAAGAATGAAACCCTGTCATTTGAATCAACATGGATGGATCTAGAGGGGATTATCCTAAGTGAAATAAGTCAAAAGACGACAGATACCATATGGGAAACTACAGGTATGTGTTTATTTTAGCTTATAAAACAAAGTTACTTCAGTAAAATTCTTTAAAAATAGTGCACACAAGGAACATAAATTTAAAAATCAATAATCAGGAAAAGCCACTAAGAGAGGGAATTTTATTAGCATACTATAGAGTCTAGACTTCAGCTGCTAAGATCTAAACATCTTTAAAGACTATAAAATGAGAAGGATACCACCTTCTCCACAGGGTAGTTAGAGCCTTACATAAAATAAATTATCTAAAAATGTTTTCAAAACATACATCACAATATATAAAAGAGTATACATGTTACAGACCAAGAAACAAAAATACCTGAGTGTTGCAAATAGAAAGCTTGCATCTCCTAAAATGGGCCCACGGTCTGGGCCTAATTTCATGCAGTTGGATAGCTCTCTTTATCCAGTTAAATCTCTTCTAAGCCAGAGTCTCCTGTTTAAAAGCATACCGTTCCTCTTTGCAAGTCTTCCTGAGAGGAGTCAGACCTTTAACTAATTCATACTAAAGAATTAGTTGAAAGGCACCTTCAGTTTAGAATTGTGTGGAACCAAACTCTACAAATCTTGTGACCTATGTTCCTTCATTATACTGATAGGAAGAAAAATTCAGAAAAGCTGGAATGGATTCAGACAAGTATATAATATTGGGTAATAGACAGAAATGGAAACATTTTGCCATCAGGCTTACCTAATGGTGAAACTATAATGAGACTGAAGTGTACAAGGGAAAAGAAAGTCAAGGTTCAGTGATTCTAGAGGTTAAAGTGAGTGAGTCACCTTGAGATCTTGTTACAAGGTTTCAACCTGGGTGAGGTCGGGGAGACTATCACTAACACGCTTACAGTCTGTTGTTACTGCTTAGTAGTGGGCTGTGTTTTGAAGAAAGAGGTCTTTAGATGATTGCCCCTATACCTGTGACTACGACTTGACACTAAGGCCTGCAAAGGTATTAGGACACCACACAGTAGGAAGATTAGTGGTGACCAGCCTATCACTAACCCTAACCCACTTGAACAAGAATTCAATTTTCCTAAATCCATTTTCTTATCTATAAAATGAGTTAATTACCACAATTGATTCCTCAGATGCCTTTCAGATCTTAAAACCTGGAGTGTTATACCTGTTCAGTACATAGAAGAATTTCATTGAATTTTATTTAAACCAAGTATACAATCAAATAACTCGAGTTTTAAATTTCCTTTTAAGAGAGACTCACTACATTGCAAATATGTATTTTTCAAATTTTATTTAGATATATGAGGTTGGGTGTGACATCTTGACAATGATGCTTCAAACCATTTCAAACATAAGAATTGGTATTGTTTCTCTCAATATTGAACTTGGCTGCAGAATCAGAGAAACCTGTCTCTGCACCTCCACTTGCTACTTAACTTTTACAAGAATGCTCTGAGTTTCAATTTCTTCAAACTGGAAATGGAGTAGAGTAGTGAGGATGCAGTGAGAGAGAGAGCAGTCGATAGGGAGGTCCAGAGGGAGCAGCTGCAATGGTAAAATGTGCAGAGACATTTAGCTCGTCCTTTGAGCTGCTCACGTCTGTGACAGCAATAGGAAAGTGGTGAGATGCAGCTGGTCACAAATCTTTGGGTTTCTCTCAGTGGTGGCAAATTTTTATTTTATTGGTATTGTCAGGATTTGGTTCCTGGCAGTAGTCAAAAATCAGCAAAATAATTGGGTAAATGTGTTGAAAAGCAGGGTACCTAAAAGTAATATGTTGCGCGAAGTTATGAATGAGAGCAAGAATCTCTGAAAATCCTAAAAACCACAAAAGACTTTCAAAAATTGTCAGAATCAGCTTTTTCAGAGTTCTGGATAGTAGCCTAAGACTGGCAATAATCCAAAGACTGCTTATTCACAGAATAAGCAAAATTTTGCTGAATTTTGGTAAGAGCAACCTTTTTTGGCCCTATTCTCATCTCCCTCTCCCCAGTTCCGCTGCAGTGGTAAAACTCAGCAGCCTAATTACAGCTAGAGAGGGCAGAATAGTCAGAGCTCCTTCAAAGCCCCATTCTCAGAGAACTGTTACCATATAACTTAGAGTTCCCTAAAGACCCCATCACAAGGCTGTCTTTATTTTATTCAACTCAGGTATCACTCAGTCAAATAGCCTTTTTCTTGGTGTTTTTGTTGAAAACAAATAGAGATAATTCTCTAACATGATGGATGCTTAAAGTGGTAGAAAATATTCAGGGTAAACAATAGTTTAATAAAAAAGCTTAAAATGAAAACCCATGGAATGAGAAGTCTATGAGACTTTGAAAAGTTCTGACATAGTTCTGGGAATCTACAAGGCCATTTCTATGTATTGAATTACGCGAATGCCCAGTTCTCTAAGAACTTGTTCAAGAAAGATTTAAGAAGGTCTTCAGTTCTTTCAACTTTAAGGTTAAACTTGAGGCTAATCTTGAGGCTCTATTCAAGCAAGAAGTTGGGAACTGGTGGAGTGTGTAAGATGAGACAACACATGGTCATACAGAACCTCTTAGCAAGGATTAGAAATTTATTAGTTCTAGCCATTTAAAGAAATCTCTGTCCAGTCAACTAACTAAACTAACTGAACAAAGACTTCAGTCAGTACACATGATAAAAATAAATAAATACATAAATAAATAAGTAAAAACTCCATAGTATTAATTTAGAAAAGTAATTAAGCAAATAAACAACAGCAAAATATTTAGAGAGAATCTGATTTTTAGCAGTCATATTATATTGTCTTAAATGTCTAGTTATCAACAATATGAAATAAGCAAGAAACTATGTACCTTACATAGTTTAAAAATAAACAAAACAGAGCAGTCAATAGAGTCTGTCACTGAGGAAGCAGGCGATGGACCAAGATTTTGTTACACAAATCTTTTTGCCGATGTAATTTTGCATTGTAACATTATAAAAGTTAAATCAGCTATTTCAAATATGTTCAAAGAACCAAAGGAAACCATATCCAAGAATAGAAGTATAAGAATGATGTTTCATTAAATAGACAATAAAGAGAGAGAAATTATTACAAAAAGAAGCAGTTATTCTAAATTTGAAAATTATATCAACTGAAAAGAATTGACTAAAAGTGGTTCATTAAATTTGAGCTGGCAGAAGGAAGAATCCGTGAACATGAAAATAGGTCAATTGAGATTATTCAATTTGAATGAAGAACAATTAACATAATTTCAGAGACCTGTGGGACATTGTTGTGGGTTGAATTATGTCCCACAAAAGACTGTTGCAGAAAGGTAAGGTCAAACCCCTAATACTTGTGAATGTCACCTTATTTGGAAGTAGGGTCATAGTAGATGTAGTCAAGATAAGATGAGTAGACCCCAACCCACTAAGACTGATGTCCTTTTAAGAGTAAGGATTGTGGACAAGGAGGCAAACAATACAGGGGAGGGGAAACATTTAGACACAAACAGTGAAAAGACAGTCATGTGACAACAGAGGCAAAGATTAAATCGATGCATCTGGAAGGAAAGGAATGCCCAGTATAGCTACTGAACATCAGGATTTAGACTAGGGTAAGAAAGTATGTCTGCTTACTTTTGCATTAATTATTGAGTATTAGGTTAGGATTCCCTTTTACCTCCATTTGTGGCACTTTAGAAAGTTACTGAATATGTATTAAGAGGCGACTGTGTGTCAGGCAGCATTTCAGGCACAGAGGTACAGC
The DNA here is from genome assembly GCA_004363575.1 of Solenodon paradoxus. Lineage (NCBI taxonomy): Eukaryota > Metazoa > Chordata > Mammalia > Eulipotyphla > Solenodontidae > Solenodon > Solenodon paradoxus. Next base: position 873,303 of record RJWH01000360.1, on the reverse strand, counting down.
ATTGGGCAGCACCGCACCTCCGCCCTTCTGGAGTTAATTTCCTTACGGGAATTATGTCACAAGGCAAAATAATTAAGTAAAATGTATAGTGTTCCAGGTGCACAAATGAACTAGGGAAAGGGAAGAGGGAGTTCCATGAGGAGATGGCTATCACTTTTTAAAAATGAATAGGCCAGTCATCACGGGACACTTCAGTCTGTGCTTACCAGGCTTACTGCCTGGGAACATTCCTGCACTGGTGAGAGCTGTGGGGAGTGAGACCCATCCCCCAGTGATCAAAGGAGCCCACAGGCCCAAAGTGCTATTGCTCCGGGGCTGAGGAGCTGCGGGGAGGGAGAAGTCAACCCCCACCATCCAAAGAAGCTAGTCTCTGTGCTCAGCGGAGTACAGGGAACCTGCATGGAGTTCCCTGCGCTAGAGCGCTGTCGTGAGTACCTCCACCCGGGTGAGTCACAGAGCTCACAGCGGCTGACTTGGAAATTGCTCCTTGGCTGGAGAACTAGAGAGAACACGAGCCCTGTCCCCGACATCGCAAGAAGCTTCAGTCTCTGCGCTAGCAGTGCACATGGAACCTATCTGTAAACCTCCCCCGCGTTGCAGGGCAGTGGGGAGGGACTCCCATCACCCCAATGCAAACAAACCGGAGCTGACTGCTACTTCAGTACTCAACAGAAGCTGTCTGTGAACTTGGTTCTTGGATTGGAAAGCTTCCTATTAGCTGTCTGCAAGAGAAGAATTGTTCCCCAAACCCCACAGAAGAGAGTGGACACCACTAAAACAGCATTAACAGTAAATCACAGAGAGCACTCTAGAGAGGGGAACAGGCACCACCCCCGCTGGTGGCAAGTGTCTAGTACTGGCCACATCACAAACCGTGGTCATCCTTCAGGAAGAAATCTAAAAGAAAAGAAAAAGAAAGCCACCGTGCTAAATTTAAGCAAGAGAAGAAAGTTATATCAAAATCATAGTTCCCAGATAAAATCATGAACGACACAAAGAGAGGAAGAAACTAAGAGATCCCCGGAGAAGAAGTCCATTGACATTGATTTGGACAACGTAACAGTTAAAAAGGTTCAAACAATAGTTATAAAAAAGCTGAAAGGGACACACACACAACTACACAAAGGCATTGAAAAACCTCAAAAAAGACATGAGAGATCAAGAAGATCGAGGTCATGAAGAAAGTCCTAGCAGAATTGCTAGTGAAAAATGATATAGTCAAGGAACTGAGAATAAACTTGGAAAGCTCTGTAAACAAAGTCAATCTTGAAGGGAAACAAATCTCAGAAATTGAAGACAAGAGCACAGAGGTAACCCTCACAGAAGAGAATAAAGAAACAATATGGAGGAAAAAAAATGAAGAAACCCTGTGAGAAATATCAGACACCAAGAGAAGGAAAAAAACCTAAGGATAATACGTGTCCTGAAAGAAGGAGAGAGGGACATAGGAACAGAAAACATATTCAAAGAAGTAATAGGTGAGAACTTACCACCTTTGTCACAGAAAGTACTCATGTGGGACCAAGAAAATTTCAGAATATAAAAAGACACTTCATAGTAAAACTAGTAAAAGCCAATGACAAAGAAAGACTACTAAAGACTACTAGAGAAAAGAAAAACATAACCTACAAAGGCACACCCATCAGGCTATCATCAGACTTCTCAGCTACTGGACTGTTATAGTGAAAACCAAGACCCAGGCTTACTCGGTGCAAGTCAATACCTTACACAAGGCCATCACTGCTGAGAAACCTAATCCACAGAAACATGCACAGAATGCCACACAGAGCAAAGACACAGAGAAACATGTGTGAAAATGATGTATCCAATAAACCGCCTGAGAATGAATTTAGGGCAACAGTTTTAAACATACTCATAGAAATCAAGAAAACAATAGAGGAAGAAAAAGAGAACAACAAAAGAGAGAGAGAAGAAATGAAGCAGCTCAAAACAGATGTAAAAGAAATAAAGAACACAATAATTGCCCTAAAGTTTTCAACGGAGTGACACAAGAATAGGATGGATGAAGCCTCCAATAGAATCAGTCAGTGAGTTAGAAGATAGGACAGAAGAATGCACTCAAGCAAACCAGCAAATAAGTAAAACAATGCAAAGAAATGAAGCCAGCATTTGAGACTTATGGGACAGCATCAAAAAAAGCAAAACAAACCAAAGCAAAAGCAAAACCAAAAAAGAATACTTTCCTTATAGGAGTTCCAGAAGGAAGAGAGAGCAAAAAGGAGGCAGAAACTGTATTTGAAGAAATAATAGCTAAGACCTTCCCTAACCTGAAGAATGAGCAAGCCTCCAGACCCAGGAAGCTCAAAGAGTTGCTAATAAAAGAACCCCAAGCAGACCTACGCTAAGAGACAGTGTCATTAAAATGTTAAAAATACCAGACAGAGAAAAAACCTTAAAAGCATCCAGAGAAAAAGGAGTCACAGCCAAAGGAGTCCCCATAAGATTATCAGCAGATTTCTCAACTAAAACTCTACAGGCATGAGGGAATGGCATGATATATTTGAAAATATTGAAAGAAAAGGATTTTCAGCTTAAAATACTATTTCCTGCAAAATTATCATTCAGAACTGAGGGGACGACAGAAAGTTTTTCTAATAAGAAAAGTTAAAGTAATACATCACCACAAAACCAGTTCTACAAAAAATACTAAAAGATGCTGTATAAAGTGTAAAGAAATTCCACTTACAGAAATAGGTCTATTAGACCTGTTCATCTCGATGTGTTCATCTACGTTCATTAGAGATATTGGTCTGTAATTCTCTTTATTGGTGACGTCTTTGTCAGCTTTTGGCCTCGTGGAGAGCGTTTGGGAGTGTTTCCTGTTCTTCAATGCTTTGGAAGAGTTTGTGTAGAATCAGTATTAATCCTTTCTGAGGGTATGGTGCAGCTCATTGGAAAATCCATCTGGTCCTGGGTTTTTGTTTTCAGACAGACTTTTGATTACCTCTTCAACTTATTTGTGATTGTTCTGTGGGGCCTGTTCGAGAACTTGGGATATATTATCTTATTTAAGATAAACCTATGATGTAGATTTTATTATCCCTATTTTCTAGATGCGAAAACCAAAGTTAAGAAAACTGCCTAAGCTTGTGTAGCCTACAAGTGTCTGAGCCAAGGCTCAAATTTATCTTTTATGCCCAAATTCTGTGTGCTTAATATTCTATCCTGTTTAGTTTTATTGATATTGATAGTTTTGTTTGAAAAGACAATGCCATCCAAAATATTTGAATTTTACTTTCATCATGCTGAGATTTTTCTTTTTAGTTACCTTAATTTTCTTGATAATTCCAATTTTTAATTTTTCTATATTAAAGAATTGTGATTCAAGCTTACACTGTAAATTTCATATATTATACTATATCATTATAAAGTTTAATTGTTTTGGAAATAGCCAATATTATAGTCTTCTGAGCTTCTTTGAAATAAGAATGTAATAAATTATATTCTTTTCTTGGCCTGAAAAAAAAATCAAAACAAAAAATATAAGGATTGGTAAAGGAAACCAGAACTCTGGTGGTGCTATATTCTAAAAAGAATATAGCAATGTGAAATAATAAAATGAATTTATATAATATATAAATATATGTAAACTATAGTATAAGGAACCAACCTCTATATATCTACAATATTGTTCAATTTCACTGTTTTGAAATGTATGTAAATTTTAAGAAAGCTTAAAAAAAAGACTATTACATAGTTTTAAGATAGAAATAATCCACGTGACAGCACAAAACCTAATCCTAAAGAGATGCATAACTGGGAGGTAGATAAAAGTGAAAGAAGTGACACCAAATATCATACAAATAAACAGCAAACAAAACTAAGTGGGAAATGAAACAATAGACACAGAAAACAAGGCTCAAAAAAAAGTAGTAAAACTCTGCATAGCAGTTATCACCCTAATGTGAATGAACTGAACACACCAATAAAAAAGCACAGAGTGGCTTGATGGATCAAAAAATAGGACCTATCAATATTATGTCTACAAGCAACTCATCTCATATCCAAAGATAAACACAGGTTAGAAGTCAAAGGTTATGGAAAATTTTATCAAAGTAATATCGATGAAAGGTAATCAGAAATGGCAATACTAATTTCAGACAAGACAAACTTCCATCTAAAAAGAGTATCATGAGGTAAGGATGGGCACTATATTATGGTCAAGTGAGTAATCACACAAGAAGAAATAACTATCATTACCATATATTCACCCAATTTAGGATAATCTAAATATATAAAACAAATAAGAATGGAGCTAAAGGCAGATACTTACAGTAACAATAACATTAGGGGACTTCAACATACCACTTACATCAAGAGATAGATCATCCATCTAGGCAGAAACTCAACAAAGTAATAAGGACCCTAATTGAAGCAATAGATCATGTGGACTTAACAGGCATATGCAGGATGTTCTACCACTATAAAATAAAAATATACATTATTCTCAAGTGAACATGAAACATTCACAAGGATAGACCGTATCCTGGGACCCAAAAAAGCTTAAGCATATTTGCAGGATTGAACTTGTAGAATACATCTTCTCAATCACAAGAAAGTTAAATTTGAAAAAACAAACAAAAAACAAAACAACAACAACAACAACAAAAAACAACCAGAATTCAAGAACCACTAAGATGTGGAGATTGAACAATTTGCTTCTGAACAATTCATGGATCCTCAATGAAATTAAGGCTTATCTGGAAACTAATGAAAATGAAGAGATGAGTTACCAGAATATGTAGGATATGGCAAAAGCAGTTCTGAGAGGAAAGTTTATAGTCATGCAAGTGTACACCAAAAACCAAAAGAGAGTTGTGCCATGATGGCCTAGCAGATAAGGCCAAAGGATGGAGTCCACATCTATCCAAGGACCCATGTTTGAGACCCAGGGCTAGGGGAGTAACAATGAACAACTAAACTAAATGTTTAAAAAACAAACCAAAAAAAACAAATTAAACATCTAACCACATACCTGAGAAAACTGGAAAGGAACAATCAAACCCAAAAATCAGCAGAAAGGAAATAATAAAAATTAGAGCAGAAATAAATTGAAAACAAAAGATCATCTGAGAGTTCAATGAATCCAAGAGCTGGTTCTTCGAAAATATAAACAAAACTGATAGACACCTAGTTACACACACACACACACACACACACACACACACACACACACACACAGCAAAAAAAAAAAAAAGTAGAGCAAAAACCCTAATAATAAAAATCAGAAATGAAAGAGGTGAGATTACAACTGACAGCAGAGAAACACAAAGGATCATGAGAGAGGAGAGACTATTATGAATATTATATGCCAACAAATTCATTAATCATGAAGAAATGGACACATTTCTAGAATCTTATAACCTCCCAAAATGGAACCATGAAGATCAGGCAACTTGAAGAGACCAATCACAAATGAAAAATTGAAGCAGTACTAAAAAATTTTCCAAAAACCATGAGTCCAGGTCCAAATGGCTTCACTGCTAACTCTACAAACATTCAAAGAAGAGCTAATCCCCACTCTCCTTTAACTTTTGAAGAAAAGTGCACAAAATTGAAGAGGAGACAAAGCTAAATTCAGTAAGACCAATATTAACCTGATTCTGAAATTAGACAAACATAGCACCAAAATGAAAACCATAGACCAATGTTACTGATTCAAAAATTTTTAGATGCAAAAATCCTCACCAAAATCCTGGCAAATTGAGTTCAACAGTACATTAAAAAAAATACACCATGACCAAGTGTGACTTATTTCAGGGAGGCAAGAATGGTTTAACATACACAGATCAAGAAACATCAACAAAGGGAAAATCGAAAATCATATGATATCAACAGATACAGAAAAAGCATTGGATAAGATTCACACCATTCATGATTAAAAAAAACCCTTGCCAAGTAGGAATAGAAGGAACAAACTTCAACCTAATAAAAAAACAACATATGGCAAACTCTTTGCTAACATCATACTCAGTGATGAAAAACTGAAAATCTTTCCTCTAAGATCTGGAACAATACTAGGTTGCCTACTCTCACCATACTATTCAATATAGGTTGGAAAGTCTTGGCCAGAGCAATAAGACAAGAAAAACATTAAAAGACTCCAAGTTGGAAAAGAAGAAATAAACCTATTATTGTTTTCAGATGACATAATTTTACAACTGAAAAATTATAAAAATTCTAAATTGTTGGAAACAATAAATGAATACAGCAAAGTGGCAGGATATAAAATCAGCAGATGAAAATCTTTCCTATATGTAAACTATGAAGGAGATCAAAAAGAAATTAAGAAACAAATCCCATTGTCAAGAGCAGTGAGAAGATCTGATATCCGGGAATAAACCTAACAACAGAGATGAAAGACCTCTATATTGAAAACTGTAAGACTTTAACAAAATAAATTTTATACACACACACACACACACACACACACACACATAATATATAGATAATTAATGCAATTCCCATCAAAATTCCAGAGGCATTTTTTCAAGGAAATTGAGCAAACAGTATCAAAATTTGTTTGGAATCCCCAAAATCCTCAAAAGCAAAACTATCCTAAGAAAAGGAAAAAAAGGAAAAGTGGAGGAATTACACTTCTTGCCTTCAAATTATATTATAAAAATGATCATTATGAAAACAATAAGGTACTGGAACAAGAACAGACAGAGATCAGTGGAATAAAATTGATAGCCCGCAAATAAAGCCATGCCCTTTTAGATATTTAATCTTCAACAAAGGAGTCAAGAGTATATAATGGAGGAAGGAATGTGTATTCAACAAATGGTGTTAGGAAAACTGGATAGCCATCTGTGAAAAAAAAAAATGAAACTAGATTACTCATTATCATATACACAAATGTTAACTCAAAATGGATCAGAGATCGGGACCTAAGAGTCAAAACTATAAAGTACTTAGGGGAAAATGTGGAGAAAAGTTCCATGACCTTTACCTCAAAGACACCTTTGAGGAAGGAACGGCTACAGCAAAAGAAATCAAAGCAAAACTCAACAGCTGGGACCACTAAGCTAGCTTCTGCACAGGAAAATCAACCACCAATAAACTGCAAAACAACCCATGGGACTGGAGAAGATATTCACATAACACACATCAGATAAGAGCTTAATCTCCAAAATACATAAAAAGCTCATATCTTTCAACAATAAAAAAGCAAATGACACACTTAAAAAACGAGCAAAAGAACTGAAAAGACTCCTATCTATGGAAGACACACAGATGGCCCTACTAACACATGAAAAAATGTTCTACATCACTCATCTTCAGAGATATGCAAATAAAAACCACATGGAGAAATCACCATTAGAATGACCTGTATCAGAAAAACTAGAAACTAAGTGTTGGAGAGGGTGTGGAGAAAAAGAAACTCTCTTATGCTTTTGTCGGGAATGTAAATCATTGTGAACTCTTTGGAAACCAGATGGAGAGTCCTTTTAAAAAAAAGGATGAATCTACCCATTTGACCCAGCAATTGCACTCCTAGCCATATACCCAGAGAATACAAAATCTCTAATCAGAAAAAATATCTGCACTCCTATGTTCATAGCAGCACAATTCACCATAGCCAAGGCATGGAAACAACCTAAATGTCCATCAAGAAATGACTGGATAAAGAAGCTGTGCTCTATGTAATTCTATGCAGCTACAACAAAATACAAAATTGTGCCCATCGCAGCAATCTGGATGGAACTGAAGGGGATCGTGTTAAGTGAAGTAAGTCAGGAAGAAAAAGAAATACAGGATGGTTTCACTCATATGTGGAGTATAAAGAGGTGGAACAAGTAAAATAAAACACAGCAAAATTACTGGACACAAGATGAAAGCTGCTGAGGGGGTGATTCGGGAGGAGTGGGGATGAAGAAAGGCAGACAAGGTGGTGGGTGGGGTGTTTGATACCCATAGACTGAGAAGCAAGTTCAATATCTTAAAACGAGAACAGCTTTGTAGACAAAAGAAATAATAAAATTATTATTTAAAAAATGTGCAACGCTGCATGTAGTACTAGACTTTAAATAAAACTTTAAAGATATTTTTTAAGGTAACAGGAAATGGGAGAATTCATCAAAAATGCCAATTTTCACTTTCATGGACTGCAGAGTGTTTCACAGCTTTTATAAGCAGTCTGGACAGTAGTAAAAGTTTCTCTCAAAAAAACCCAACAACCCCAACCAAGATTAATAGACTTTGTATTTTTCCATAGTTTGGTTTACAGAAAATTTTAGAACACATCCTGGCTTACCATCTCTTCTCCAGTTTCCCCCTTTTTAAAACACCTTTCAGTAGCGTGATACTTGGTTACAATTAATGAGCTAATAATAATATCGATACATTATTATTTAAAATTAATACTTTCCATCAGATGTCACTTTGTTGTATTTCTACGGGTTGACAAATACAATGTGTTTCCACCATTATGCTAGCACATAAACTAGGTTCACTGTTTTAAAAGTTCTGTGCTCAATCGGGTTCATCCTTCTCTCCCCGCAAACCTCTCACCGTTTTTACTGTCTCCATAGCTTTGCTTTTTCCAGAATGTTACACAATTGGAATCACACAATATGCAACATTTTCAGATTGCTTTCTCTTTAGCAATGTGCATTTAAGTTTCCTTCCTTGTCTTAGTTTGGGTTATACGGAAAATATTCACTAATGGGGTTAAATAACAAGCAATTATTGCTCACGGTTCTGGCAGCTGAGAAATCTAAGATCAAAACACCAGTAGGTGTGTTTGCTTAGGGACTATATCCTGGTTCATAGACAACTGGCAGTAACCACCGGTGACCAAGAATGTAGTATCAAATCTGTTTTTTTTAACTTTAGAGAGGAAGGAAGGGAGAGGAGGAAGAGCGTTTTAAGGAAGTAAATGCAGGCAGGAAGGAAGGAGAAAAGGAAGAGAAGAAGGAAGCACTTTTGTTTTGTTTGTACCCCTTCGCCCCACCTTGAGGGCCAAGTTTCTGGGTCCTTGAGTTTTACATGTCTGCACGCACCCCAACTGCCTGAGATATCAGGGAGCTTTCTCTTGGGAAAAGGAAACTAATCCCACCGTGGGGCTTCCAGCCACATGACCTCATGGAAACCTGATTATCTAGGGAAAGCCTCCTCCGCTGATAACAGCTCCGGAATTAGGGTTTCAAAGATGCGTGTGAGAGACACAAACAGCATGGAGAGATAGTCCAAAACATTCATATATTTTAGCGGCTTGATAATTCATTTCTATTATTCTTTAATGGGTGTATCATAGCTTACTTCTTCATCTATTGAGCAACATTTTAATTATTTCCAAGTTTTGGGAAATGTGAATAAATCTGAATACAGTAAAACACAACTAGTATTTGCATCAAGGTTTCGTGTCAACTCATTTTGCTCAGTATCAAGGATTTTATTGCTGAATTAGTGGTGAGTGTATGTTTAATTTTGTAAGAAAGTAGTTTGCCATGTTGAATTCCTACCAGAATGAATGAGAGTTCTGTTGCTCCACAACCTTGCCAGCATGTGGTTCGTCAACGCTTTGGGTATCAGTCATTCAAACAGGAGTTTACTGGTATCTCACTGACTTTTTAAAAAAATTCTCTAATGACGCATGATATTGAGGATTTTTTTCATATCCTGACTTGCTATCTGTATCTAACACTTGGGTGTCCAGATAATTTGCCTGTTTAAAAAAGATTTAGTAATCTTATTATTCTTTTGTTTACATTGCTGTATTCATTTCAGGACATTGAAATCACACCTCAGTGTATATTTTACATTGCATGCACTCCCAGAGTTGTGTCATTTCTAATTTGTTTTGTTGTTTTCATACTGTTGCATTTAACAATCGTTTGCTTATTTTGGATGCCAGTTCTTAAGTGTTTTGCAAATATTTCTTCAAATCTGTGGTTTATCTATTTGATCTCTTAGCAGTTACTTTTGCAGAACAGGTTTTAATTTTAATCAAGTTCAATTATCATTTTTTTTTCACTTTCATGCATTGTATTTTTGGTGCTGTGTCTAAATAGTCAAAATCCAAGGTCACCTAGATTTTCTCCTTTGTTATTTCCTGGGGGTTTTATAGTTTTGCATCTCACATTTAGGTCTGCGATCCCTCTCGTGTCACTTTTTTGAGGTATGCTTTCATAGTTTGCACAAGCCAATTAGAACAATAATGTTCTAAATTTATTGATAATAAATTATGAATTATTTAGGTCTGACAAGGTCAACAGATAGGAGGAGGATTGCTGTGGAAGATAACTAGCATTTAGCAGGTCCTTGAATAATGTCATTTTCATTATACACTTGGTGAGAAAAAAAAAATCCCAGCCCCCTTGAATGAATGAGTATGGAATATCTGCTTTCATTTTGTTTAAATTTGCAGTTTCCAAGAATCGACCTATGAGATCAAGTGAGGACTTACTGTACGTTATACAGTTTCATAGAAAGAGAATTGTATCACACCCCTGGGGTCCACTTGGACAATCACCAGGAGTGAAGTCACAAAGCCAGTGAAAGAGAGAAACCAGGTGTCTAAGGCTCTATTTTGTTTCCACAGGAAGCAAAGAAAAGAAGTCGCCTTTGCTGGTTATCACCTCAGGGCTTGTAGATTTTTTTAAACTGGTTGATTTGTGTTTGAAAAGTGTGGTCCTAGGAGGCAGATTCCTTTCTAGGAGGAGTAGAGGCCAAGGAGGATGGAAGAGACCAGAATAAGGTGATTCAGGCCCATTGTTGGATTGCCTAGAACAAAATATTTCCAGTATATGCATTAAAGGCAGATGTTAAAGCATCAGGTTCACAGGAGTTAGAAACATGGTTAATTCCAAGTTTAAAGCTTGCATCTAGAGTCACTTTTTTTTGCATCTGAATGTCTACAAATTCCAATACCATTTGTTTTGAAAAGGCTATCATTTCTCCACTGATTGTTCCTTTGTAGAAAATCAGTCAAATCTATTTGTATGAATCTATTTGTGTTCTGTGTTGTTTCTTCGCTCTATTTATCTTTTTTTTTTTTTTAAAGAAAGGAATGAAGGGAGAGTAGGAAGAACCATTTTGAAGAAAGAAAAAAAAAAAAAAGGGAAGCGGGAAGGAATCAAAGAGGGAGAAGGAAGGACATTTTTTTGATTTGATCTGTTTGTTTCCCCGTGGCAAGCCCGGATCCCTGGGCTTTACACGGTTTATGCTCCAGTCTCCCATCCAGGGCCTGAGCCACCAGGCATGCCCTTGTCTATTCTTTCATCAGTACCACATTGTCTGTCTTAATTCTCCTTCAAAATTGTGTTGACTCTTCGGGGATTTTTGCCTTTCCATATAAATTTCAGAAGTTTTCAGTGTCAATAAAATAACGTGCTGGAATTTGAATTTTATTGCATTGAATCTATAGATCAAATTAGAGAGCCGATAACACTCATAATAGTGTATAGTCCCATTTATGACTCTTTATGCATGACTCTTTATTTGGATTTTATTTGGTTTCTTTTTATCAGAGTTTTGTAGTCACCCTCAAACATATATTTTGTTGGTATTTTGTTAGATTTATACCTAAGGATTTTTTCTTTTAAGTGGGGATGTGGTGATAATATAAATGGTATTGTGTGAAATTAAATTTCAAAATTTAATTTTTATTGCTGGCATGTAAGAAAGCAATTGACTAATCTATGTTAACCTATATCTTCTTACCTTGCTATGATTATTAGCGTCTAATAATTTTTGTGAATTCTTTGGGATTTTCCATATAGACAATCATGTCATCTTTGAATAGTTTTCTTCCCAATCAGTGTACCTTCAATTCTCCTTTCATGTTATTGTATTGACTAGAACTTTTAATGATTTATATAGTTAGGTTACCCTTGTCTTTTTCATTTTAGCAGAAAAGAATCTAGTTTCTCACCCTATGTATGATTTGAGCTGTAGGTATTGTGATGATGTTCTTTATTACATGGATGGAGTTCCCCTCTAATCCTAGTTCTGTTTTATTATGAATAGGAACTGAATTTAGTCAAGTGCTTTTTCTGCATCTATTGCTATGATTCCTTCTTTTACACATTGATGTGAAATATTTGAATGGACTTTTGAATTGAAAAGAGCCTTGTATATGGAATGAATCTCACATGATCATGCTGTATAATTCATTTTTTATAGTTATATTCAGCTCGTGAAAATTTTGTTCAGCATTTTTTTCATCTGTGATCACGATATTGGTCTGTAGTTTTCTCTTACAATGTCTTTGTCTAGTTTTGTTATTAGGATAATATTGGCTTCATAGAATAAGTTAGAAAGTGTTCCCTGTTTCTATTTCCTGGGAGAAATTAGAATTGGTGTAATTTCTCCCTATTTGGTAGAATTTAGCTTTGAGCCCATTTGTCCTGGTACTTTCTGTCTTGGAAGGTACTTGTTGACTCAATTTCTTTAATACAGACCTCTTCAGGTGATCAATTATTGTTGTATTTTAGTAAGATTGGCTTTCGGAGAACTAGTTCACATAAAAAATTGATTTCTTATACATTGGTCCATTTCATCTAAGTTATGGAGATATTCATTATCTTTATAATGCTCTTGTAATCAGTAGTAATGTCTCTTGTTTCATTTCTGGTATTAGTATGTTGTGTCTTCTTTTGTTTTCAAGTTAACTTGTCTAGAAGTTATACTGATCTTTTCAAAAAACAAACTTAGTGTTTGTGAATTTTCTTCAGTCTGTTTTCAATTTCATTGATTTCTGTTTTCATTTTATTTTCCATTTTCTTCTTGTTTTCAGTAACGATTACAAAATGTCTTGATATAGGTATGGGTGATATGTATCTTTTTATAGCTCATTAAGCATTTACAATCTGAGTTGCTATTTTTCATCAAGTTTGAAAATATTTTTATTAGTAGGAATAAAGGTGAGTAGGCAGGCAGGCAGGCAGAGAGAAGAGGAAGCAGTATCTTTATTATTTAGTTGTTCACACTGGTTACCCCACTATCCCCACCTCCCGGACCCGGGACTCGAACCCACAGGTATGTATCTTGCTCCTTTGGAGGTGACTGACCAAATCTTTGACTCACCAGATCAAGCCCAAATATTTTTATTATTCTCTTCTCCTTCCTTCTAGGACTCTACTTCATAAGGTTAGGACACCTTGATGTTATCCCACAAGTCACCCAGGTTTGTCTATTGTTCTTCTATCATTTTTCTCACACTGCTTCATTTTTTACAAATGCTTTCAAGTTTACTTGTCTTTTCTCCTTCACTATTTAATCTGGGGCACACCCTTGTGATGCAGGCAGCTGAGATACCTGGGGTGATACCAAAATAAAACAAGTAAAAAGACTTCTTACTCTTTTCCCTTCCTCTCCTAATCTCTGTTTATCTATCTATCAAGTATTGAAGACGTGAAGTTTGGTTTTATATATTCTACTTATTTTGTGTGAAAGTTCCATTTGGTTCCTGTCTATTTGTTAAAGGCAATTTATTATTTTTAATCATGAGAAAATATCTCTAACATTAACATTTTTTTTTTTTTTTAAAGAAAGGTACAGGAAGTAGTGTAGGCAAGCAGGCAGGCAGGAAGAGAGAGGAGGGAGAAGCTGATTTTATTTACGTGTTCATCTTGGTTGTTTCCCTTGGTCCTGGGTCATTAATTAGGAACCTTGGGATATATGTGGACTGCACCACAGTGAAATAACCCACTGGGTCACCACGATGCATCCATTTTTAAGAGTACGCTTTAGTGGCATTAAGTACATTAAAACGTCGTGCAGCTAGAACACTATTTCCAGAAATTTTCATCACTCTAAACAGAAACTTGTCTAGGCAGGCAGGAGGAAAGAGTGGAAAAACACTTCATTTATTTTTATTTAGTTGTATACTCAGTTGTTCTACCTGGTCCGGGACGCGAACTTGGGTCCTTGGGATGTATGTGTACTGGACTATGCTTCAGCTGGAGGCAGCTGACAAAACTGCTACCCACCAGGGCGCATTGACAGTGTCCAAACTTTAAATATATAAAAGAACCAGTAATTCTACATCCACACATTTATTCAAGAGAAATGAAAGCATGTGTTCACAAGTAGATATGTACAGGACTGTCCATAGCATTTTTACTGATAGTGTTCTCCAAAGTGAGAATGCCTCAAAGCCCAGATACTTCATTATACTAAAAAAAGATTCTAAATTACCAATAAAGAAAAACGGATGCATTTCAGAAATGGACTAAAATTTTAGAATATACACACCATTCCACTTGTATAACATTCTAGGACAAGCTGATCAGAATTCCAATTGCCTTTGGTACTGTTTGTCAGTTGACTTGTGTTCTCACATAAGACATGTGGTCCTGAACTGCCTCCTCACCCCTGCGCCACAACACCATGGAAAGACATAGGTAGAATGTCACATGAAGACAGAGGGCTAGAGTGGTACAGCCTCTAAAACTGAGGTGACATTCATTTATAAGACAATTATGTTCTACATGTGCAGGGTCACACTTCATCAGATATGGAGAACACCACGCTCCAGGACGGTGCGTTTCGAAGTCAAGGAAGGCTGGAGTCTACCCAGAGCACCCTCAGAGGGATTACGAACTTGCCAATAACTTGATTTTGGATGACTGGATGCTAGGAATAATGAAGCAATAACTTTCTGATGTTTTAAGTAACTCAGTCTGTGGTACTTTGTCATAATAGTCCGAGGAAATTAATAAAAATGGTGTTCACTGGGGAGATAAGGTAGCAATGAATTGAGAAGGGGTAAGAGAAGTTTGATGGATCGTAATGTCCTTTATCAAATTCTTAACGAGAGGTTTGGGTTACAGATATACCTGTTATTAAAACTTACTGAGTAGTAGACTTAGCATTTATTTTACTGATAACAATTTTATATCGAGACAGTCACTGAACACTAACACTGAAGTGTTTAAAGGTGAAGTGTGCAGATGTGGGCTACAGCATTTTATGAAATACATAAAAAGATATACTGATACACAGAAAATGGCTTAGGCAGATGAATGGCTATGCAATAAATCAGTTATAACAGGATGTTAATTGTAGAACTTAAGGGATGAGCATACAGATGTTTACTGTTTGAGCCTTTCAATTTTCTGTTGGAATATTTTTTAACAATGCTTTCAGAGAACTTATATGTAATTGGTGGTTGACTCAAATGTATAAGCACGATTTGGGGTAATACATAAAAGGCTAGTTGTATCATTTTTTTAATAACAAAACATTGCAAACTGTATAAATATTTTAAGAGGAAGTCTTGACAAAATGATAGTGGAAGCATACAGAACTAATGATTAGTTGGTTAAATAGAAAACCAGCTAAAAGTGTGAAAAAATACATTTTGTTTCAGATTAAGGTATATAAGAGCTGGTGTGTCCTGGTGGAATAGTGTTGGGTGCAGTCTACATACATCCCAAGGACCCGCCTTGGACATCCAGGGCAGAGGGGAACAACCAACTGAATAAAAAAATGCTGCTTCTTCCTCTCGCTTCCTGCCTGCCTGCTTGCTTACTTTCTATAAAAATGACTTTTAAATACTACCTACTTTCATTTCACACTTGAATCTTATAGGCTTGTGTATTGTATAATTAAACTATAAATTTGCATATGTAGGTTAGCAAATGAACACAACTGATTTTAGTAGACTTACAACTTAATGGTGGAACTAGAAGAGTTCCAGCATAATGGAGAGCAGTCAACAGAAGCAAGATCAGAAGGAGACAGCACAAGGCAAGTATTCTGAGTAGGTTATTTGGACGGTGGTTAATAAAGCTGCCATTATAGATGGAATGCTAATGGTAACTAGGAAAGCTTTTGTAGGTGCACCCCAAACTAAGAAGTTACTAAGGAGATTGACATATTTGTTTATATAAGTATTAAAAATGTCATCGTACCTCCTCCAGTCCCTAAAAGAATAAAGTCAAAGACCAACACACTAATAAAAGTTCTTACAATATACAGTATTGACTGGCAAGTGACTAATTTAATTTCTGATAGCTCATACAAATAAAATAACAACCTGATAGAAAGTGAGTAAAGGATATTAGTATGGAACTCAGAGAATAAGAAATATAAAAGTAAATAAACGTAAAAATCTACTGAATGATCTCCTTATAGAAAAATCAATGTCAAAATAAGATACTTCATTTATGGATTAGCAAATACATTAAGTTTGATATTAGCTCTAATAAGAATGCATAGTGGCTTAATAGTTAAGTCTGTCAGGCGTAGCCCACACACTTCCCAAGGACCTGGGTTCGAGGCCCAGGGATGTGGGGGGAAATCAAGATGAACAACTAAATAAAAATAATAAAAAAATGTTTTCTTCCTCATCTCTCTTCCTGCGTGCCTGCCTATTGATCTTCATTCCTGCCCGCACATTTCCTTAAAAAAAAAAAAAAAAAAAAAAAAAAAAAAAAAAAAAAAAAAAAAAAAAAAAAAAAAAAAAAAAAAAAAAAAAAAAAAAAAAAAAAAAAAAAAAAAAA
>RJWH01000360.1:624475-856728 GCA_004363575.1 Solenodon paradoxus | reverse complement strand
AAGCACGCACATACATTCCCCCAGAGAAAATATTAGAAATTGAAGAGATTGCTAAAGTTTTGAGGGGGATTATTCTTAAGGGTGAGGTATGGGGAAGAGGCTTTCACAACTTGTCAATACTGTTTGAATTGTCATGCACATTAAGAACAGATTATGTACGTAAGATTTATGGAATGATCTTTCCTTTATCCTCTTGCTTATTTTTAAATATGAAATTGCTTAAATATTAATCTAACAAATGATTTCCTTTTGGATGAAATATGGCATATTAACTGCCTTTGGGAAGATATGAGGCAAGTTAACTTCACCAAGTTTCACACTTAGCATTTCCCAGTCCCTTCTAACCACACATTAGTGAATAAAACCAGTAAGAAAGCTCAACTTAAAACTTCCATAAAAACTCTTCAAAACTCCTCTACTTTAAAGTACTAAAGCTCATTTATTTTGCAGTTGAACAATAGTCACAGCTAGATTTTTTCACATTTGTACCTGAACAACTATATCTCAATCAAAATGATATATGGCCAACAAAATGTGTAATAGTATTCCACATAACATAAATTGCTCTTAGGACTAAAACAGTTTTAATGCAAATCAACATTTTTAATCTGTTCGCTGTTATTATTTGTAGATTTTTTACACGAATTAAGATAATTCTAATTTTTCACTGGAATCGACAAATACACAAGGACTTTCAAGCATACAGTAAGCTGCAGTGACAAATGCATAGATCATTTCAAATTATCCACTGTAGACCGAATTCAAGCTTACACATTGTAAGTTAACCTCAACCTCTTTGCCTCTTAATTATGGTCATAACTATATGGGAGGAAGTAATTTTATGAAATAGAGGAGTTAGTTTCTTAAAAAAATTAAGAGGGCTAAATTCCATTTTGCTACGAATTCAGTATTATCAAACATGAAACGGCAGCAGAAATGTAAAATTAATTTTTAAATTAGGAAATAAACTAGACTTTTAACTAGGTGACTTTTAACCCTTCATATTTATATGTAGCACCTATAACAAGAAAAACAAATCCTAAAGAAAAACACCCTCTGCATAGAAATAATTACTTTAAAAACTGCTAAAAATACCATTGGTGATATAAACTATCCTAAAATGAAGCCTAGACTGTAGAGAATAAAGACTTGCTTTTCTTATTTCAAAAGATTACAACTTGACTTGCAACTGTAATGTCCTGATGCTGTTGGAACAATGGGTCTGGCAGGATTTTTTAAAGCACGTATTTTCTAATGAGAGAAACTGCTTAATGTAAACTGTTCTTAGTCTCTTAAATCCTGTCCCTTAACACACACACACACACACACACACAAAGCATCAGGACTTTGCTCCCTTTAATTTACTTGCGATTTGTTGATTTAACCCCTAGGTACAATTCAAACAAAAGAAGTGAATTTCCAAGTATTCATGTAGTGTACAAAAATATGCAAAGCAGAGATGATGATTAGTAAACCAAATTTGACTGAAGCTAGTTAAGAGAACTCAAGAGTTCTGCAAAGACAGTCAACTGAGTAGTCTATTTTTGCTAAATGACAGAAAAGTGGCAAAGTTAAAATCACATGTTACCTTTTAAATATCAAATGACCAAAGGATCATGTGAAGCATTTAAACTTGGGTCCAATCTAATGAGCTCTACATACTAATTCATTAAATTTTCCCCCATATTTACATATAACTCCAATAGATTTTATTTTTCAATGTATAAATTAACTCAGTAGTAAGTATAAAATAAAGTGCTAGTTGAAATTCAAGAAACCATTTTCAGCACTAAAAGCTGACCTACTGGACAGAAGATAAGAATGAATAATCTTGCCAACTCACTTAAGAATGGGAAGACAGGTGCCACAGAATCTCAGAATTGGGTTGAAATTTACTTGCCCAGGAAGGCAAATAATTAGAATGCAATTTAGAAGTAGAAAGGCAAATGGGCTCAATAGTGACTGGGGGATTTTGGGAAAACCACAAATCAGTGCCTATCGGATTCTAAAATAATTAAGCAGCCTGAGCCTCCCTGATAGCTTCATGGTGATAATGTCATCTAGCAATGTGACATTTTATTTAATATATTCTAAAATTTGCGAACACTAATCCCTTAACGAGTATAAAACGAATTAATCAAAGGAGGTATCACCTTATGTTTCTTTAGGGTATTTATTTCACGAAGACTCTATTGTAAAGGTAGACTAGTAATATCTTAAAAGCTGGAGGGAAGGAAGCAGGTATCAAAACAATGAAGGCTCCAATGAGTCATGTTTAACAAGTGATATACTGCATTTGAAAGAAGTTGTCAATCCTTCCTAAGGAATGTGGCTTAAAAAGAGGTTTTTTGTTCAGTTGAATTAGCAAACCCTTAGGCACATAAGGTACCACTGCTACAAATGAGAGTTGAATTCAGTGGCCTTATCTGTCCATGATACAGAGAATGAAAAGGTAAAACCATTTATTTGTCAGGGGCCTCTGCGTGTATTTACTGTGGTCAATTATAGGTATGTTTTTCTGGCTTTACAAGGTCACATTCTCAAAATAATGTCCTCATTTCTGGCTGCCACAGTGACAAAGCCTGAGAACTTTCCTTCATGATAAACAAGTGCAGCAGAATGTTTACCGTCACACACAAAGGACTTTCCACGCTCCAGAAAAGTTACAATTATTCTAGATTTAAAAATGGTATACACAAATTTTCTTGAAATTTTCTATTCTAGAGTTAAAACAAAGGTAAAATGAAAGAGAATTTATATTATATTTGAAATATGCTTCAATAATGTTGCCTTTGTTTATAATGAAATTTTCATTTTTCTTTTAAAATTGCAATTTGCACAATGAAGTGGAATACACTTTCCTTTCCTTCTTTTCAATCTCTTGTTGACTTTTCTTTTTACAGAGTATCATTAAATTCAACTTACAAATTCTAAATAACATTTGAAGGATACATTCATCTTCTTTACAGCATGAAAGACATACAAACACCTTTTTTTTCCTTTAAACAACAGAATAAAAGCAGTTAAGTTTCAATCTTTTGTCCATAGAAAAATATTTTCTATATCATTTACACAACAATAGGAAAATTCTACAGTGTTCTACTGAAACTTTTATGCGCATAACAAGGCTTTCAGATATTTTCATTCTTGCAGTGGAAATTTTCCAAAGTATCAGGAAATTAAACATTAGAACTTCCTCCCCAAATTATTGTCTTTAACTTAATATCACTTTGTAAATTAAAAAAAAGTCTGCTTATTTATGCACTGAACCATATCTAGTCAATGCCAATGGATTGCATCCCAGTAGACACTAGTTCTGGGAACCAATTTAGCTTGGATTACAAAATAAATATAACAATGACTACAGCATTTCAGAAACTAACAGTAAACTGCAATAGAAAAACATAAAAACAGTGAATTTAGATTGCTAAACAGACACAGAAATAATTATTTGATGTCTATGCAAAACAATTTCACTGAGATTATAAAAATAAAATGTCCAATTTCTGGCTGAAATAGGGCTTGCTTACTTTTATAACATTCAAAGACTTAGTGTCATAATAATTAAGAAAAAAATGCAATCTGTATATAACAAGTTGTGTTAATAGTCACAAACATTGTAAAGCAAGTTGAACTCAAAACATACATTAGGGATTAATTTTATGGACTCTTTAAAACTGCTGAAATTATTTATTAGAAGTTAACCCTCAAAGATGTTTTATTAGGATAATTCCTTTGTATCTATACAATTCTCTAAGAATTTTTATAAAATACTTGCTACAACTTGACTGAGACATTTGCCAACAGAATTCTGATATTTGACAAAAATAATCCAGTGGATTTTAACAGTATTTTACTTGGAGGAAACAACACACACACACACACACACACACACACACACACACACACACACACACACACACATTCTCTCTCTCTTTCTCTTTCTCTCTTCCAGAAACTGTAGTTAGATAGCTGATGTAGATATAGGAAATAAGCAATGTTAATAGAGTAGTTGTTGATGTGGCAGCTTAGATAAAAGCAAGCTGTGGCATAATTTATCCTTGTCTTGTCATATTAAGAGATACTTATTCCAACAAATATTTACCATAATGTATTTACTCTAAGTGATTTAAATGCAAATATACCTGAACTATAAAATAATTACTACGAAACAAGAGATGTAAACATATGCCACATTACTGTGGTAAAAACAACTTTTGTGAATTCAAAACTACTTTGGCAACTTTACTATCATAATATCTTAAATATTCAAAACACAGATATAAACTAGATTGTTGAAATTCTTGTTTCTGTCTCCCTTTCTGATATTATAAAACAAGCAATGCTTTAATTTTACTACTTGTTCATATTATGAACATAAATTAATTATAAGTGGACATATATTTTAAATCTTAGCTCTACGATTTAAGTGCTTTTAAAAATTAGTCTCCTAATTTGCATTTCAGAATGTTTCATACTGCATGTGTATCAGCATAAATACGAAAGCTTACGTTCTATTATTAGGGAAGCATGATTATCAAACTAGGTGGGAGTCCTAAATAGGATCATGTTTAAAGCTTATTTTCTAAATTAAATGACATTGTCTAATGTCATCATATTATTAAATGAAAACACTGCCTGAGTATAATTCTTGAACTGAAATAGACAAAAATTCACAGAAATTTATGATACTCATATATGTTGCCTATAATAAAAGAAAGTGAAATTGGGTAAGATTTTTCAAGTTCCTTTCAGCTCCCAAGTAATAGTACTAATAGTGGAGACAGGAGAATTTTGCTCAAATACCTGATTAGACCTGATCAGATATGTCAACAGATTATAAACAATTATAGATAAAATAATCCTTTACCCCAGCTTATAAGCATTAGCCTTTGTGAAACACATAAATGCACAAAAGAACTCATTACCTTCAAGGTACTGTCTTACTGGCTGCTTAACATCTATATATTTGTAGTCAGTTTTGTATATAAACTTTCTCTTTAATTGAAACAAAGCACCCCGCACCTTCCCCCATACACTTGTACCAGCAAGCTATACAAAAAAAATTTTCTTATGCTGTTTGCCTCTATTTTGAATGATATATTGGTTTAACAAATACTATCAGGTTCTTCTTATGAATGAAAAATCTGTTGTAAAATATTTTTTCTTGTATGTCTGCTGCTGACACGAATCAGATGCTCAATAAAATATAAAATGAATATTGTATAAACTATCCTAAAACAGAAAGGCTTATACAAATATATCTGAGCATTCATAAAAATCCCTTGATTCATCAATATCTATTTTCACTTGTCAGAATAAAAGTCAACATTGACTTCTTGATGTGTGCATGTTATGGGGGAGGGGGCCATTGTTTGGAGGGAGAGAGTAGTTTAGACACAAGAAATCTGACATTTTAATCACAAAATATTACATTGCTATGAATGGAATGCTAGCACTACTTGTTGTATGAAAACCATTTAGATCAATAAATAGGTTAAAAATTCTTAGGTGTAATGAATAGCTTTACCTGTTGAGTGAACAGGGAAATATGATTAGCATATTTACTTTAAGAAGCTGTAAAGAATAATTTATTTTAAATGTAAGATACTAATAAATATGCATTAAAAAGGATTTTATGTACAAAAAAATACTGACAGAGGGTAACTTCCAGATGAAATTTTCATATAAGTTTAAATGTAATTCTAAAGTCTAATATGTTATCATTTAAAGATTGGTATTAATAATTCAAAAAAGGCAGCAGTGCTCACTGCCAACAAAATTTTAGAATTAAATCTCAGAAGTGTAAACAAAGCCCTAAATCAAAGAACACGCCAACCATGTAATTTGTCCATTTATATTCATACAACTGTATCTTACAGTCTGTGGTTGTTGTACGCTGTCCATATAGAATAGATTTTCTTTTTTAATCTGGTGAAAAACAATGGTCAAAATAGTTATTATCTAAATCCCAACTAATTGTCATTTTCATTTCTCAATTTATCATGACATATAGCAGCCTACATTACATTTATGTTGATAGAGAATGGAATGTTCAAATAAGACTATAGTAATTTATCTTATATTGTCTTGACTGTAAGGAACAGATATAGATAATTTTCTTTGACATAAAGGTTATGCTTACTTTTCTCTTTAAAAAAAGCTTAAAATATTTTCATACAATAATTTATTTGGTATCCTGTTATGTTTAGGAACTAAATTTCCTAAAATTTATCATAATGAATTTTGAATATTTGAAGCATCACTTAGATTATACATTTAAGATTTTAAAGTACATTTCCCCTCATAATAAATGGCATTCCAAAAAATCTACCATTCAACTCTATTTCCTCAAGACTATACAGAAGTATTAAGAAACCACTAGTAAAAGAATCTATTTTAACCATAATCCATATAAAATAACTGTGTAATATAACATTTCAATAGGTGAGCAAATTTCCATTTATATTAAAACTGGGCAATTTTAAAGTTCTATCTTTCCATGGATTTAAAAATAAAAAACCTGAAGAGGAAAATATACACATCCTTAAAGGGAATCAGAACCTCCATCAGGCTGGGCAATCAAAACTCTCCATATTAACATGCTTATAACTTAGTACATAAAAACTGGAGTAATTTAATTGTTCATAAAAATGATAATAAACCCCTCATTTTAGTTATTGAGGGATGACATTTGGAAAATAATATTTCCAGTAATATTTCACTTCTCATTTGAAGTATCCCAACCAAGAGACCAGTGTGAATGAAGCTAGATTTGGACTGAAATGAACACTGAAGAGAGATAATTTAGTGATATATATGATATAAATCACAATTAATTGTTCTAACTTTAGCGTAGAGCTTAACGTTAACTTTAATATTAAATGCCATTAATCCTAAAGTTAGGGATAAAATAAATAGGAGATTTGAAGAATAAAGCAACTTTTAACTTGAACTGCTAAACTGTTACCTTTGTCCCTCAGGAAAGGAATGTGCAGATACTGAACAATTCCAAAACAGCAGAGCGCTCATTCAGTAGGACACAAATCAACTTTGCTTCATATGGCAAAAGACAAGAATTAAGTAGGAAACAAAATTTCCTTACCCTTTCTTGATTGTGAAACTCTCAATATAAGAAGCTATTTTTTAAGATGTGAGCCAATTCAAAATGAAAAAAAAATGCAAATATACAATATACATACATACCTCCTAGTGGGGTCAAATGAGTGCCTTTTCATCAGACATACAAAGATGTCTCAAGGCACTTAAGGGGTTAAGACACAATGCATGCATTCCTTTACATCAAGTATGCGAAATCACATGATTTGGAATAAGCCAACCTTATGATAAATATGTTACATTATTAAATCCAAGAAAATTTGTGTAGATTCATATTTATACTTTTTATAAGATGCTGGTAAATGGACAATGTGCAGCATTTCCTGGGAAAAGCAAAATCCATCTTTCTTCATATGAACAGCAGGTCTCTATAGAGAGAGTGTAGGGGAAGATGTGCTGCATCCATAGGCAGTGTATTGGCTAATATTGAGAATGATATTGCTAAAATTTAAAAAATAAAATCTAGTAATCAGTATAGTAAGTGCATGGATCACTGGAACACACCAGAGATGACTCCTGATGTTGACTTCTTTTTGCTTTCAAGATACAGGTGTATAAGAGATGAGAATTCTGAGCCTTGTTTGTGGCAATTCTACCAGAAAGGGACTGCATGGCACCACCACAAAATTTCATAAATTTACCCTGAACATACTCAGTCATTCACTATTTGTTCGGCAAAGCATGAAAATAGTCTTCACACACATGAGTTATAAATTTTGAGAGTGACATTTTTTAAAACATAAAGTGCAACAGTGCTGAAGTTTTCAGTTTTTCAGTCTTCATTTTATAGATGCCATTTCCTGCAAGCAGTATTATGGCACAGTGAATAAATGGAAAGTAGTTTTCCAACACATATCCCAGACCTTTTGTTTTCTTATTTATTTGATGATGTTGTTAAGGGTTTAACAAATCCTTCTTCATAAACTTTCAAAATAGCCTCACATACAAATCTGTATTGACTCTGAAAAATAAAATATAAAAAACAGAATTTAGAAAAACTCAACACACACACACACACACGCACACACACACACACACACACACACAAAGACCAACATCGTATTTGACTTGCTAATAAAAGAAAGGTAAAATAAAACTGCATATGCATAGAGTGACTGGTTTTTGCTAACAGGATGTCAAACAAATAAAAAATCTGATAACATATTTTGATGACAAAACTCATACTTTAGCTAGTAGGAATATTAAAATAACACAATTTAGCAGCATCTAACAAAGTTAAATGAATTTACCTGTTAACTCAACAATTCCATTTTAGAAATCTATCCTAAAGACAAACTAGATAAGAAACTGAAAGCATAAATTCATAAATGAGGTTATTTACCAGTGGATCAATTATAATACCAAGAAAGTAAAAACAATGCAGATTGCTATTAGTTAAAGACTGGGTGAATAATCTGTGGAACATCCTCAGGTAGAACACTGTAATGGGGGGGGTGAAAAGAAATAAAAGCCTACAAACTACTACAGAATGATTCCAGGGTATTTTGTTAAGTTAAAAAAAAAAAAAAGCAAGGTAGAAAAAGTACATACAATATATTAATTTTATAAAAGCCACCCTTGTGGCTCAGGCAGCTGAGGCAGGTAAGGTGCAACCATGTAAAATGTAAAGTATAAGGACCCAGGTTTGTCATATGGAACCCAGGGGGAAAGAACAAAAACAAAATAACAACAAACAAAACAAAGCAAAAACAAAAACAAAAAAAAGGGGAGAGGAGGAAATGCAATGATCTACCTATCAATTTCAATATATGTTAAAAAAAATAGCAAGGGAAGGATAAATCATTAAACTAGACATTATTAAAGATACTTCTTTTATAGATTTTAGTTTGAAACATATTGACATACCCCATAATTAGAACATTTATTTAAAATATCAATACATTTAAATTTAACACAAAATAAATCAATGTGTCAAGGTGACAGCATAATTACATAGAGAGGAGTTATTGCAAAGGAATTTGAAATAGCAATTTGACTGTGTAGCTTTTTTTTTTTAATAAAGTAGCAGGCAGTAATAAAGGTGAGCAGGCAGGCAGGCAGGAAAAGAGAGGAGTAAGAAGCAGCTTTATTTTATTTTTATTTAGTTGTTCACAATGGTTGTCTCTCTCTGGACCCAGGACTTAAATCTGGAGGTATGTGGCCTGTGCGCTTTCAGAGGCGATTGACATAACAACATAATCCAGGGCATGCCTGGCTCTGTATCTCTTATGGAATATATCCCCAAAGCAAAAGAACAGTGAAAAAATTGAAAATTCTTTTCAGTAACTACTCTGTTTGTGGTAGTAGTTTTGGATTTGCTATTCTTAGACTGTTGCATAATGTGTAATAAAACAAATGAGTACTTGTGATATTCTGTTTCACTGCTGTTATTATAGAGTCAGTAATCTTGTTAAAGACAGGAGCTAAAGATGTAAGACATTAAGTCTTGATGTCTTCTATAGTC
Source organism: Solenodon paradoxus (assembly GCA_004363575.1). NCBI lineage: Eukaryota > Metazoa > Chordata > Mammalia > Eulipotyphla > Solenodontidae > Solenodon > Solenodon paradoxus. The sequence continues at coordinate 847,145 of RJWH01000360.1, read as the reverse complement.
CTGAATTCCTATTAAAAGTACCAGTATTATCTCATGATAAGCTGAAGATTTTGAGAAACAAATATTAATACAAAATAATAAAATCTCTAGTGGTCAGAAGGTGGTCCCTAAAATAGTTTCTCAATTAAAAAAAGCAGGACTTTTTGGGAGAAATTATCGATTCTGGGGCAGAAAATAACCATGCTGGGGCCTGCACATCTTCACTGATAGCAAGGAAACTATCAAGTTAATAGGATATTGACAAAAAGGTTCAGGAGCCAAATGGCATAGATTCCCAATGGCCAAAAATGGGACAATTTAGGCTTCAATAAGAAAAATAACTACAACGGGTAAAAACAATCTATATGTTTAAACCCATTTCAAAATAATACCAAAACAGGGTGTGCCCTGGCAGCCTAGCAGTCTACTACACCTACAGTCCCACATATATGCTAAGGTCCTGGGTTCAAGATCTGGGGCCAAGGGGAAAAAGCAATGCAAACAACTAAATTAAAGTCCTTCTTCTGCATTTCTCATCCGGTCAGCCTGTCTCTGCTCACCTTCATTCCTACCTGCATCTTTCTTAAAAAAAAAAAAAAAAAAAAAAAAAAAAAAAAAAAAAAAAAAAAAAAAAAAAAAAAAAAAAAAAACAACAACCAAAAAACGAAAAACAAAAACAAAAGTAAGTGATCATCACAAAAAGCACATGACATCAGTTCATTATAATGATAACCTGTAAATAAAGGGAAAATATCAAGTATTTATCTCACAATTCCTAAACAGTCTGTACCATTTATTAACTAAATGAACAGAAGAGAAGTTTCTCTTTAAAGAAGTATTTGAGCTAAAATATAAAGAAGGGATGATAGAATATCATCATTTTGCAAGCCAATGAATTAATGATGCAGACACTGATCACCCAAAGTGGCTAACATTATAAAAAGACACCCAGACATTAAAGAAAAACATACTACCACCCTCATTACATATATCATCTATTGATCACGTGGTTTTTGTTTATTCAGTTAATATGTATTACATTGATCTTTGGATGTCAGACTAACCTTGCATTCCTGGAATAAATCTTAGACATGGTATATAATTCTTTTTATCTGATTCTATATTTGATTGGTATTTTCTTGAGGTTTTTGTATCTATATTCACATAACAGATTTAGAAAAATTTTTATCCTACATAAAATTTACCATTTGAACCATTTTAAGTGCACAATTTAGTTGTGCTAAATATATTCACATTGTTTTATATAAGTGATCTCTAGAACATTTCATCTTACAAAGCTAAAACTCTATACCAAACTCTTTAATTCTCCCCAACCTCTAGCAACCACCATTCTACTAGTTGTTTCTATTAATTTGACTACTCTAGGTACTTGATACAAATAAAATCAAGCAGTTTTGTCTTTTTGTGGCTGGTTTATTTCATTTAGCATAATGTCCTCGAGAGTGATTCAAGTTGTAGCATGTGTCACAATTTTCCCTTTTTTTAAGGCTAAAAAATACTTTCTTGTGTGTATATACTGCATGCGTTTATCCTTTTATTCACCAGTTAACATCTGGGTTGTTTCTACCTCTTGGCTATTGTGAATAATGCTACTGCGATCATGGATGTAGAAATATTCTTTTGAGAACCTACTCTCAATTCTGTCCAGTATAAATCTAGAAGTTAGATTAGTAGTAGATCATATATATAATGAACTTTTGGGTTACTTTCCAGTTTGTGTAAAGTCAGAATTCAAATATGATCCTCAAATATTGATTGGACTATTTGTCCTAAATCTCAATCTATAGCTTCCTCCTTATCTCTCCCCTCCTCCTCCTGCTGCCCATGCAATTTATTTGATGAACAAATCAGGTTGCTTGTGCTACAAAGTTTCCCACAGTCTGGATTTTCTATGATTTTGGTAGTTGCTGCGATTTAAATTCTTATGTTAAAAAAAAGGGATTTCACCAAAGGTGTTTGATTGAAAGCAGGTCTATCAAGACATTTTGGTTTAGGAATATTATCATTTTTAGCATTTCTCTATGACTGTTTAAGTACTAAAGATTTAACATGCAATGTTTATGCAGCATTATTTACAATAGCCAATAATTGGAAACTATGTAAGTTTCCCTTAACAGATGAATTGATAAAAAGAAGATAGGGTATATTTACACAATAGAATGCTGCACAGCCCTAAAAAATGAAATTCTGACATTTGAGACAGCATGGATGGATGTTAAGTGAAATAAGTCAGAAGGAGGAAAACAAATATCCAATAATCTCATTCACATGTGGAATATAAACAAAGTAAGGTAGTTGTGTGGCAGAGACATGGGTGGGCAGACCACAGAAAGCTCATAGACACTTGTTTGCAAGTTATGCCAGGGTGAATGAATGAACACATGCACACATGCATGCACAGTGGTGGACATGGTGTGCTGTCATAGAGTTGATGAAGAGTGAACCTGCACATCTCAACTTACATTGTTTTGTAAACTAAAATTACCTCAATTGAAAAAAGTATGCACTTTTTTGTTATAAACACAGAAAATAAAACAACACATTAGGATGGTATTGGCAAACATTTTCTGTAAAATATCAGATTGTCTGTTGCGACTTCTCAATTCTATTATAGTGTGAAAGTAGCAGATACAATATGTAAATTAATGAGCATGGCTGAGTTCCAGTAAAACTTTATTTACAAAACAAGTGTTGGGCCAGATTTGAATCACAGGTTGTATTTATAGATAGCTGTGACAGGAGTTATTGGCTCTTGACAGTGAATTAGAAGTTAAAGACATAATGTATATTGATAACAAAAATTATGTTGAAAATATACATTAGCACAAGAACTAAAGTACTTACAGGTGTTTGAATCATCATGGCTCTTTGATCTCTCATTGTTCGGACAATGTCTAGTGGATAAACGGGCTGATTGCATTCAATGAGACACATGGCTGTTTCCATAGTAATAAGAACTCCAGTTCTTCCAATTCCAGCACTAAAAAAGAAAAATATGAGGGGTAAGACTTCACTGACACTATCCTGTTAAACTTCTTGTGACTTTTGTACAGAAAATTAAAGTACTGAATAATAATACTATGGAATACTTTCATTTTAATGTTTTATATTACAAGAGTAGCAAGTCAATTAGATGATATTTTAAAACTCAAAAAAATTCATACCTTAATACAGACTCATTTTTATCTGTCCTCTCCTCCACTGTTAGTTGTAAAACACTATCAAGAGTTACGTTTCAGTTTTGTTTATTTTAAAGGAAAAGATGCAGGCAGCAATGAAGGAGAGTAGACAGGCAGAGCAGAAGAGAGGAGGAAGAAACATTTTATCTATTCTGTTTAGCTGTTCATCTCGGCTGTTCCCTGGCCTACGTCACAGACCTAAGTCCTTAGGCTACATGTGAACCGCACCTCCCAGGCGGTGGGCTTTCCGGAGCCACCAGGGCGCCACGTTCAGTTTTTAAAATCTGAACAAAATACAGAAGTTTATTGGCTCAACTGCTCCTTAAGTTGCAAAATAAGAGAATTACAATAATAAATTATTAACAAATGCACGAAAGATAACAATATTTTATCCATTCAAATAAATCAGCCAAATTTAATTTTGATTACGCTTTACCAGTGAGATAGTCAAGAAGCACTTTTTAAAGTGTTCTCTGTGAACATGGCTTTAGTAGCGATGATTAGGGGACTTAAGATAAGAAATGGCCAAATATGCTGACCATTCCTGTCATCTCAAATATTTGGTTTAAAATATTTTTGATGACTTCAAAGAATGTTCTTAAAAAGTGCTGGCAAGTTTAAGGACAAAGAGATACCTTAATACATTTTCTGAATACATCCCTTAATAACTGGTATCCAGGACAGAGAGAAAATAACATCTGTCTTCAAATCTTTGGGTTGGTGGCAGTTAAGGCTTGAGTCATTTGGCCCTTTGAGGGCAAAAGGGAGGTTGAGTCTAAAAGGAGAGGAGGGTAGCCTGCTACAGTTCATCTGGAGTTCTTTCAAGTGGCATACCCTGTGATGGCAGTGGGTAGAGCCATTCCAAGAGTAGTGAGAATGCTCACCAAACGTCCAAAGAGGAGGCACAGCCAGGAAGGAGTACCTGGCTGGGAGGGGGGAAATCTAAACTTAAGGCTTTAACCTAATGCTATGATAATGTATTTTACTAAGTCTAAGTTACCATCAATTCTAAGAAACACCTTAATTTTAAAGATGTAAAACAATGAAAAACATGAACTTCTAAGGATCAAAGCAATAATATATGATTTTACTTCTTGTGATAAAATTTATGCCAATCATATGCTGGAACACACCCTTTGCCTTCTATCTTCAGAACATAGCTTTGAGTTTTCTCTGTCATAATGACAATCATTACTTAATGACAAAATAAAATACATATTACTTTCAAAAAATGCCTAGTCAGCTATTCATTGATAACAGATAGGAAGTAGAATACCTGCAATGAACAACAATAGGTTCCTCTTTGCCAGCCCTCTTACTTCGTACATGACAAACAAAATCTAGAAAGTCACTTGAATCATCCGGAACTCCATGGTCAGGCCAGGCTATGTACTGGATCTGCGTGAGTTGACGACTCTCATTTTTCTATATGCAAATAAAAAATACACCTTGGTTTTAGGAATTATCTTTAAAATACCGATAAATATTCACGCCATTTCAATTTCAAAAGAAATGCCAAAGAACCTCCCCTTACCAAAAAGGTAAAGTATAAACTCAAAAACTCCACATTTTAATGAAAGGAAAGAACCATTCTATACAAAGTTATATTCATTTATATATCAACTATTTGGATCATTACTCTTCTTATACTTAAATTTTTTATTTGTAAAGTATTTAAGAGGAAAATCAAGTAAAAAGGTAAAACAAAATTAAGATCCAGAGAAACATTTAAAGAAAATTAAAGGATTGTTAGGTGAACAAAAATTATAGCACAGTAAAAATTTTTTATGAACAAAATTGAGCTCATCTTGATAAATACACATGAAATTAGGAAAATAAAATCTGAAAAGAAATGTAGATTAAAAATTGGAAATTGTAAAAACTCAAAGTTAAATCAGAGTTTAATCATTTTTTGAGAGCCAAGAGTTGGTAATGGAGAAAGTAAGATAATGGACTTAAACATCTCAGTTCAAATTTTGATCCTATGAGTGAAGGCTCTTAATATTTCAGAGCCCTATTTTCTTCAAATGAAAAATGAAATAACATTCTACAAAAGAAGAGTCTTATGTTTAAAGGACTCTATGTAAGGACCTATAAATCATCCTATGAATTGTTTGGAATCATATGCTCAATAATTGGTTGCTATAAAATTTGGTTATTGTCATTTACATTAAAAAAAGCTTCCCAAAAAAGACTGAAAGTAAAATGCAACTAATGGACAAATGAAAGAATTCCCAAGGAGAACTCAGTATATGATAATTACCTTTCAGAATCCTGTATTAATACCTTTAATTCCAAAAATTAAAACTGAAGGTACCCAAGACTATCTTTCATTATTATTGATAACAAAAGAATTGAAATGTATCAGTGATCTACAAGAATGGGTAACGTAAAATGCTCATTTTTAAAGTTTTGGGGTAAATGTCTATCCATTCATTTACTTGTTTATTCATCTATCCATGTATGTATTTATGGTAAAAATTTATTTTCCAATTATATTTGGCTCAAAGTTCAGAAACTAATTCACGTCTTAGCATACAGTTCTGAGGTGCTCAGGATTTGCAAAGCAAACAAACGAAGAAACCAACCCCAAATGCAAAACTCACACACAAAAAAACCCTAAACATTAAAGTACATAAAACTGCTATGGTAACCTATAGAGAGAGTATAATAAAACAACTATGCTTAAGTTAAAGATATTTTCTATAATGATGTACAGCTTATCTTTTATAACTATTTGGGAAATTGAGGAAATACCTAACTGGTTTGTTTTGTTATATTAGACCATGAACTATACAGAGTATGGCTCCAAATTCTAAATTCATTCTGATGGAATCCCCAGCCTATATTTTGAAACTTTACTTTTTATTTAATATAGCTTTAGCTTTATTCATACCAGGTTCTTTTAACATAAGCCAGCACAACTCAACTTCTGGCTTCTTCCCTTTTGCTCAGGAAGGCTGTCTTTTGGGCCTTCTTTAATCGTACTAAGGTGGGGTGGGATTAGGGGGCTGGCAGGGAGATGTAGTTCTCATTTCCAAAACCTTAATTACTGATGGGATGGCTTAGGCTTTCAAAGTTTATGGTGTTTTCTGTGCTCTAGCAATTACTTCTTTCATCTTCTAGCTCACTTTAAAATCCAAGGTGGCTAGCAGGGGAAAGTCTACCTACAGGTGGCAAAAGTGGGGTGCACTACCTCTGGCAGCCTGACAGCATGCTGCTTTCCACAGACTTATTTTAATTGGGTTACTGAGCCATCACTTATTAAATAGTTTCCATTTCTGGCACTGAATTTAGAAGCCAAGTGCAGTAACCCAGGCGGCAGTTAGAAGGACTAGCAATTTATTATCTGTCTGCTGTCAGAGTCTTGCCTATGATTTTTTTCCTTTAATAATGTAGATCTGTGAAATTGCTCTCTCCATGCTATTAAAAAAAGAGGAATAATTTGTTAATTGCCAATTGTTCTTTCCATTTCCACAACTGTACTCAAATACTTTTTTGATATTACTTGGAGGAAGAAATCCTTATTAACAAACACACCTCTAGTATAATTTTTATGACTAAGAAAAGGAGTAACAGTAATAAGCATTATTCGCTAGATTATTTTCTACTGAAACCATTCAAATTTATCTATAGAATTTGAATATACATTTATTATAAAAAAGGAGAATACTCTTTATGAGATTCCCAAGAATCCCAATAAAGCAAATAGTTCAGTAACTTTTTATACAATTTCCTAGTAACAGGTTCAAACTAAACATTTTCCGCTTTTAAAGTCTTTACCTTGAACATGTCAGTTCTAATGAATGGATAACTTGCCTACCTACCTCTTGGTTAAATAGTGTCATCTTCCTGAAGATATATGCAGTGTTTCCTTCTTCTGAGTGGCAGGTGACTTGGTAGCATCCATAGGATGAACTTCCGGTGGGTTCTGGCCAATACTGGTGACACTTAACCTAATATCAACAGATATAAAATATATATATATCATTGCAGTTTGCAATTTTTAAGTGTTTTAAGAACTCTAAAACATACAGAAAAGTTATAAGAATAATTTAATAAGCTCATGTTTTTCAACTAGATTTGTCAACTATTGTTTTTTCTTTGTCACTTCTATTTGTAATAAAAAGTAATCTATTTGAATACATTTTGAAACTGCAAATACCTTGTTTACAATAAGTTTTTACCAAGTGTTTTACCATATATGCCTGAATCAATTACTATGATGAAGGTGGCAAAATGGTAGACTAATTTCGCTATTTCTATATTTAAGTTAACAATGAGAATAAAATATCTTCAACTAAAACATTAAATGCAATCCATTTATTTTCATGATTAAAAAAATTAAAAATAGCATTATTGGGCTATAATTCACATATACTATGTAATCCATCCATTTAAAGTATACAACTCAATTGCTTTTGGTATATTAAGAGCTTGCAACTAGCACCACAATCGGTTTTAGAACATTTTCATCACTCATTATACTCATTTGTAGTCACTGTGTATTCCTTTATCCTATATACCTCCCCCCATTCTAGAGCGAGACAACCACTAATCTTACTATCCCTGTGGACTTGCCTATTCTGAACATTCCATATAATGGAATCATAAAATATGTGCTCTTTGGTGACCATATATTGGCTTTGTCCACTTAGAATAGTGTTTTCCAAGCACATCCATGTTATAGCATATATTAATTCCTTTTTACTGTCAAATTATATTCAGTGATATATCAGATGTTTACTTGCTACATTTGTGTTGTTTCCACTTTTTGGTTATTATGAATAATGTTGCTATGAATGTTTGTGTGCAAGGTTTTATGTGGATAGAGGAGTTCAATTTTCTTGAGTAGACCTAGAAGTGAAATTGTTGCATATAGGAATTCTTCAGTCTTTTGAGGACTGGAAAGACTTTTCTAAAGTGGCTACACCATTTTACAAATCCACCAACAGCATATGAGGGTTCCATTTTCTCTATATATATTATTGCTCTACTTGTTACTAGCTGTTATTTTTATTTAGCCATCCTACTGGATACAAATTGGTATGTCATCGTGATTTTCTTTTGCATTTCTGTGGTGATAAATAAGGCTGAGCATCTTTTTATGACCACATTGACTATCTGATTATATCTTTTGAAGAACCAGCTATCTAGATCCTATGGTCAATTTTAATTAGGTATTTGTAATTTTATTGTTGAAATATTTGTATATTCTAGGTACAAATCTCTTATCAAATATATACAATCCATTTAAATAATAATGACAATAGTAAGGGCTAACATATATCACAGTTATTGTTAGTCACAATTACTTAATCATGATGATTTTAGCCATAACACTACAAGAAAGAAAGTTTGAAGGTTAAAAAAGACTAAATCATTGTGAATTTTTTGATTATATGTGTAGTGCAATTAGAAAAAAACCCAGCATTGCGTGAAATTCAAGTATGACTTACTCTGCCACGTTCAACTTGAGTCGTCAACATTACAACCATGGAGGAACCTTGTTCCCATGTCATTTGCCAAAAATCTGTACAAGTGTGTGGTAATGGCCCTTGACAAGCAATGTACTGATTTATAATGCTGGAAGAAGGTATTTCCATCTAAAAAGAAAAGGCACAAAAATGAAGTCTTTTGAGTAATTACTTTTTACTGTGATCAAGCACATAAAAATCATTCACTAAATGCTGACTGAATATGACTAATCTCAATAAACTTCAAAGTCAGTAAAATAAATCTTTTATCAACAATTTCTTTTTTTATCCTCATAAGAGATATCTTGGCAATGTCTACTAATTATGTATTTTTATTTTTCAGTTACTAGAAAAAAGAATTTACATATTTTCCATAGTATTCTTTTTGAACAACCAAATAAATAAATGCTTCTTCTTCCTTTCTCTTCCTGACTGCCTGCCTACCTGCCTTCATTCCTGCCTGCACATTTTCTTTAAAATATAAAACTTGCAGGTTACTAAATAAATACATAAAATTCAATATTTTTAGAAAGAAATAATGAGAGTTTGGAGGAGACTGAGTCATATCTTGGAGTCTGAGTTAAAAAAAAAAGAGAAAAAGTGACATATAGCATTTGGAAGAGTATCAAAGGATGAGTAGAAAAAGATGTCTCCCCTCCCATTTCAGCCTCCAGTTTCCAACCAGGAGGGCAATCCTTTTATTCATTTTCTAGTATATCCTTTCAGATATAATCTATATACAAAACACAAATGTACATGCAAAACTATTTTCCTCTTTTTCTATAAAACATAAATGGTAACATAATATTCTGCATCTTATATTTTTTCTATTTTACCTTTGAGATCTTGTTAGATTGTTGCCTAAAATTCCATTCTTTTTTATGGCTCTACTGTATAGATATATCATAACTTATTTAACAGACATTTAAATTGTGCTAATCTATTTGCTACCATAAAAAAAAGGCGCACTGAGTACTTTTGGAAGCCTAACTTTTTTTTATGTATATGAAGAAATATATTTGAATAGGTAGGAGGAAATGAAAATGCTGGATCAAAGTGTACATGAATTTAAAATTTTGATGACTATCTCTCCAAGGAGATTGTATTAATTTATCCTTCCACCTATAACATGTAGACAGTAAGGATACTTTTTCCTCTATAATGTCCTTAATATATACCCACAATTCTGAAATTCCCAATCTGTTGAAGTGTAAGATTGTCTTTTTTTTTTTTTTTTGGTACCCATATTCTAACCTGGATTCATTTGACAGCAATATCTGACCTAAACTGACCTAAGACTCTTTATAGTCTTTCCTACTCCCACATAGTGGGAATATCTATAGTTTGCTGTTGATCAGCAATATACTGATTACAAGATCATGTCCTATTACTTGCTGGAAATGTTGTTTATTACAGTATATAATAAATTCACTAAATAGCCATTCAAAAATGCAAAATTATGAATCTCAAAGCATATCTGACTCCAAGATTTCAGGTAAAAGATACAGACTTGTACTCAGTATTAGCAAACATTTTGATATTATCAACTTAATAGGTGAAAAATGATAACTTCCTATAGTTTTGATTTACACTTTTCTTTTTGTGAATTAAGTATATTATTCATTTAGGTGCTACTGTTATTTTTTTTCTTTCTTTTTTTTTATATATAAAGGAAATGTACAGGCAGGAATGAAGGCAGGCAGGTAGGAAGAGAAAGGAGGAAGAAGTATTTTATTTTTTAAATTTCTTATTTAGTTGTTCACCTAGGTTGTTTCCCCTAAGACCCGGGATTTAAACCCAGGGATATGTGGCCTGTGCTCCTTTAGAGGTTATTGACCTAATCACTACTCCACAAGGGTGTGATTATTTTTTTAAGTGTATATAGGCATTATGGTTTCTAGCATTTAAAAATGTCTAGCCCACCCTGGTAGACCAGACATTAAGTCAGTGGCTGGGGATAAACTACGAAAAGTTCAAGAATCATTGCTTGTGACCCAGAGTAGGGATGGGTGTAACAAATAGACATTAAAAAAAACAAATAAATGAAGGGTGCTTCCTCTTCTTCCTTCCTTTAAAAAAAGCAACAACAAAAAACAGTCCTGGCATGCCCTGGTGGCTCAGGCACTAAGTTGTTAGCTGAGGCATGAACCATGAACCGAGGACCTGGGATTGAGGGGGGTTGTGGGAGTGGGGGAGAAAAACAAAACAAATAAATAAAAGTACTTTCTCCCCCTCCTCCTCTTTCTTAAAAATGCTTCTTCCTCCTCTCCCTTCCTTGCTTTAAAAAAAAAAAAAAAAAGAGGTCCTTATCAGAGATACAATCTGAAATAGTTGATTCTCATTATTCATAGATTCTGTATTTGCAAATTCACTTATGTGATAAAATTTTGTTATACTAGAATACTTGTAGGCTTTCGTGTTTCAGATCCATGTTGTAAACTAGTATCTTTTTTTGTGGTCTATTGGTGCCATGTACTTCATTCCTATTCGTGTTGTTAGTAATCTCATTGTTTAAAATGATCCCCAAGGACAGTTCTGTCTAGTGTTCCTAGGTGCAACCAGAATGGGATGTGCCTTATGTTACACAAGCTTCCTTCTTCAGTAATGAGTTAATAGTAATGTTGACAATGAGTTCAATGCTAATAAATCAACCATAATTTTAATTTAATTTAATTTTAATTTAATTAAACAGAAACAATGTTATGTATTGATCAGCTGATGAGAATGTTGCTTCTAAAGGCTTATAGGAACATATCCTTATATTTCCCTCTGAAGAAATGATTCAGTGTTTGCTGATTCAGTGTTCATGAACACTGTACAAATTATACCTTGAGTAATAATAATTGCTATATTTAGAAAAAATGATATTTTGGATTTAAAAGAGTGATCTAGGGGGTTAGCATTTAGAAGAAACAATATTGGCCATTTGCTGAAAGTTGCTGAAGTTGGTTAACAAGATTTTATGGAGGGGAGGAGAGTGCCTTTTCATACTATTCAACTTTGAACAGACTTGGAAATGGCCATACATTTTTTAAAATGCTATTTGCATTTCCTTTTCTGTGAATTGTCTTTGCATGTCCCTTATTATTTTTGATGTAGCTTTTTTGGTATTCATTTACAGAGCTCTTTGTATACTGAAGAAATAAGTTCTTTCTGGTATTTAATTCACCTTGTTATTTTAGTACTTTTTAAGCATCTCCTAAATTAAAATATTTACATTGTTAAATTCATCAATATTTTTTATTAATGCTTAGAAATGTGTCTAAGCTTAGAAAAACCTTCTCCTTCCTGATATTTTAAAACAAGTCTCACACATTCAAGTACTTACAGATTCTATTTTTTACATTTGTACCTTTACATATCTAAAATATACACTGGCATCAAGAGTGAGTAGGTGAAATATTTAGAGGTGAACAATATTTTCTATATTACAAAGTTAACAAAAAAATAAGTAGTATAACTGAGAAAAGGGGACAAGTTTCATTACAATGATATATTCTACAGAGTTGACCAAACCCATTGACTAGATAATTTATTTTACTTTCGATGACTTAAAAAGTTATTTCTACCATAAAAATTTATAGCGTTTCAGTCTATTTCTGGACTAGACTTGAACACTAATATACGAGCATGAAATAATAATAATATAATAATAATAATAATATTAATTATGTTTTTTTCTTTTCTTTCTGTTTTTTAAGCAGAAGGAAGGTAGGTAGGAAGGCAGGCAGAGAGAGAAGGAAGAAGCATTTCAAATTATTTATTCGGTTGTTTTGGCTGTCCTCCCCGGCCCTGGTCTGAAACCTGAGGGCTTTACATGGTATATATCTCAGCTGCTGGTTTAGCACCACCAGGGTGTACCTAAGCGATTTTCTTTAATTAATTTTATAATATTTTTCAACAATATTCTCTCAAGGTTTTTTTTTTTTAAACAAAAAATAATATGCAAATTTATAGTGGCTTTCTTATTCTAAAGGCATAATAAAAATAAACTTACATTTATATAATTTGCATTGATATAATCTTCATTACTCTTTAAAATGACCCGTGTAGCATCATCTGAAAAAAATTTAAAAGAGTATTTCAATAAAGTTATGTTAAAAATATTATACTTAACATACAGAAATGGTAGATACTTACAAGGCGAAATATCTCTGTATCTATTTTTGGAAATGTTCTGAGGTAATTTGGCACAAGACATTGTCATTCCAGGTTTTTTCCTATATAGTTGCTAAAAGAAAAAAAATGTACGAGATATATAGCAAGTATAGCAAGTCACCAAGAGTTTGTTTTCTTTTTAAAAATTATTTCTATATGTTAGAAATAGATTTTTCCTTAGAATACTTCATCTATGCAATGATGTAGGGTACTGAACTTGCATAGTTCAATTCTGTACCATTTCTGTTAATAGTTAGGAATCATATCTTGAAAAATGGTAAAACAAGTGAAGAAAACAGTTTTGCTTATAGAAAAAGTAGCTGCAGTTTTGAATAGTAAGTTACAAATAACATTTAGCTTTCATTAAGTTTGGAGATGCTTACAGTATATAACCAAGGGCTTTTTAAAAGCAAAACTGACATGCCCTAAATGTTTTATAGCCACAAAATTTACGTGCAAGATACGCTTCACAGAGGCAAATATTAAAAAAGGTTAACTGTCCAGACAAAAATTAGAGGATTACATATGACAAGGTAAAAGAGTTATTTTCCTTTAACTCAGGATTTAAAAGTCTAAAATAGCCTGTCTTCATCTACCATCTTTCATAAAAACAGCTAACTAACTTCTGAGAAGTATTTAGATTGTGATATTTGGAGAAAATCTTCTTATTCTTTTCTTTTAAACAGATATCTATACAACCGTAGCTAGCAGTTTGGGAGCAATTAAAAAAAACTGCATTTTAGAACTCTTTCTGTCAAATATTTCTCAGAATATCAACCAGTTTATCAATTATAAACTGACAGATTAGGCATTTAAGAAATCATGCAATTATTCAGATAATAAAGGTAAAAAGCTTTTCTATAGAACAATACTACTTACATCAAATTGTGTCAGGACTGTTCCAGTGACAAGTCCCTCAGCTAGCTGGATCATTGACTCTCGCAGGGAATGGTCATCCTGATGGATACTATCTAGTGGGGCTTTCTCAGGAATGTACTGGAAGTCTGGCTCATTTTCTAGCTTTTCTTCCACTACATCATATATAGCTAAAAAGTCAAAACCAAAAGAGGCACATGAAAATCTTAGTGAGCTTGTGAATGGAATTTACCATTTTCTTTATATGTCAGGAAAAATATTTCATTCATAATTTATCAGATCTGAGTCTTGTGCCAGGAAATAGAGCTGAAAAGTGGCTGTAGACTGGAGAACTTGGTGCATCTTTGGAGAAAAGGAGTCTTGGCCATATTGCAGAAAATGTCTATAACTTGAACAGATATCAAGAAAAAGAGGTGCTGATAAGCAGCTCTGATAGACCCACCCTAAGTTATAGAACTTGGGCAAAAGTACAAACAGAGACCTATATACCATATGTCTACACAGGAAAATTTAGACATAAATTAACAGAGTGCTAAACTAAGTATGTTCTATCTTCTTTCTTAACATATCTACAAAACAATCTGGAAGGCGAGATATCAAAGAATTTTATGCCATTATTCATGATCATAGTAGTCTGAGGAGAGCAAGACTTTGGCTTATAACCTAACCTATTTTTTCTCCCGATCTCAGTTCTATTTTTTAACACATGGGTTGATAAACATATATGTTAATACACCAGCCTATATGTGTATTTTTCAATACTCTACAAACCGTTGCATCATAGATATGCTGTTGGCTTAGCGGTACATATGCCACGTGATCTACCCTTGGGCCTTGGTGAATGGACCTGGAGAAAATAGCCACACAGGCCCAATAAGTGGACTCAGAAATATCTAGATAAAGAACTGAAAGTTAAAGAAGGTGGTCTAGAAAGAAAGAGGAGGTCACAGATGCATGCCCCCTTGGTTCTGCAAAATCCTGACCCCTGCCATAGGGAGGAACAAAGTTAAAGGTGAGAGTCCTCTAAAGCATGGAACCAAGCTATGGGGCCTCTTTTGTACTCGTCTAGGAGTTTTGGTTCCTACTCAAATAAGTATGCCTTTTTGAGAGCAGAGTACCAAATGAAGAATTAAAAGGCAAAGGTATGAATGCATTTTGCCTAAGAAGAAATACGACTTAAAAGTGGGAAAAGTCAGAAAAGCAATTTTTCTGACATTTTGCAAACATATTTAATATTCTGATTATATATTATTTTAAATTAAAATGGACATGATAGACCCACACTGAAAGTAAATACAGGTCCTGGACATTTTTTGACACAAAACAGTATTGAAAAATCTTTTGGACTCTCCCTGGCGGTATAGCATTAAAGTCTGTGGCCTAGGGCTGGTATAGACCATATATATATATACCAGGAACCTGGGTTTGCCACCTGGGGCTGAAAGAGCAACCAAGATGAACAACTAAATAAAATAAATATGTCTCCCTCTTCTATCTATCTACTTGCCCTACTTCCTGCCTGCACTTTTCCTTTAAAAAAACAAAACAAAAAAACACTTTTGCTAAGAATTGGATTCTAGATGGGTATTTCTAATTTAATGGACAAATTAGGTGATTTAAATCATTTAAAAAAAGCAATCACCTTTCCATCATCATATAGACATTTGTTCATATTCTGGCTCATATTCTGGTCATGGATTTTTGAGTGGATAACTGGATGTCTTGTGCCTTGGAGTACTCAAATAGGGATAACTCATTTAGCTCACTGGATGGTTATAGAAATTAAATAACCATATTTTTAAAAAGTCCAGGTATATGAATAATATTTATTAGTTACTTATACTATTATTATAAGTTCTTTAGGAACTGTTTTCAAGAGAAAATAGAACAAAATTAAGAGAATATTAGTCTTGCTATAAAATTTAAGTTGCTTTACATGACAGCAAAGGTTTAATACTAAATCACCTAAATATTAGGTATCTAAATGAATAAGTTCCTTCAAAAACCAAAATAGAATGTTCTGTTGGCGTTCTCTGAATTATCTTAGAAAGGCAATTCTAGATAATGAATAGAGAAACCCTAAATAGAAAAGATAAAATACAAATGCCTGTTTATACTCAAGATGCAAAATGAGCTTTATACTTTTTTTTTAAAAGAAATTTTCCTTCAAAAATACACAGGTAGGTATGCTGGGAGAAAAGAGTTCGAATGACATTTTTCTACCCTCTGGATCAAGATGGTGTTAATCAGTAACTACTCTGTGACTAAAATAAAGATGAGTAGTAAATTGAATAACCTACAAGAGTATGTCTAATGCTGGAATACAAAGGAAACTGAGAGAATGCAGAAGGAACTTGAAACAATACCATATGAATATTGGCTCAAGGATCTGGGATTGTTAAGCTGGAGAAAGGGGAGGACTTCTGGTAAAATAATTTTTTGTCAAAAAACTGAAGGTAGAGGTATTGAACTTATTCTGCATTAAATTTATTCTTTACTAATTCATTTTGCATATTATAAAATGATAGAATTGAAATCAATGGGATTAAAAGAACATGAATTTTTAGTTCAATTAAAATAGCTCAAGCTATGCAGAGGGGGAACAACCTGTTTCAGGAAATACCAAGGGCTTCACATTGGTAGGATGTGCTCAGGTTACTGTAGGGGCTCAATCAATCAGCAAAATAGTCAGACCTTATAATATAAATGTTTTTCCATATCTGGAATTCTGACTATGAATTAACAAGGTGTAGATCAGCTGATGACTAAACAAGCCAACGTTAGCCGGTGAAAACAGAATTGACTGTAACTTGTTAAAGAGCTTTTTAAAAGTGAGTTCAAAACTGACTCATTCACTCACTAAGTATTTAGTGAGTCCTACCACCACCACCACTACTAGAGTGACTGTGGGTAGAGGAAGCTGATGGGAGGGGAGGAGAGTGCATCTTAGTTCTGGTAGTCAGGAGAGTTTCTGAGGAGGATATCTGAGCAGAGCGCTTTAGGCAGAAAGACCAGTGAGAAAGCCAGCACAGAACAGAGGACAGTGAGCAAGGCTGAGTGTTATAGGAAAGGGCACCAAAATTTGGACTTTACTCTAAGTGCGAGTTGAAGTCAGTGTGTCCAGGAAAAGTCATGTCATGACTTAAGTTATATATATATACATATTCCCCCTCCATTTTTAGGTATCGAACCCTGCGCCTCCTTGGCCTTTACATGGCCTGAATGTTAGCTATCTCAGCCACCTGAGCCACCAGAATGTGCATGAGTTTTTGTTGTTTTATGTGTAAGGAAAGATGAGGGTAGGAATGAAGGCAAGTAGGCAGATAGTCAGGAAGAGAGAGGAAGAAACATTTATTTATTTATTGTTCATCTTGGCTATTCTCCCCAACCCTGGGTCCTTAGGATATATGTAGGCTGCATCCTGTGGCTTTATCTGCTAGGTCACCAGGACATGCCTGAGTTATGTTTTTAAAAGCTCACTATGGGCACAACCTTATGGCTCAGGTGGCTGAGATGGTTAAGGCATAGGCCATGTAAAGCCTATAGATGTGGGTTTGGCTTTGGGACATGGGGCCAGGGGTAAAAGGAAAAAAAGAAAAAAGGTCACACTGGTTGCTGTGTCTACAAAATACTAATGAATTACGAAAACTATCCAGTACCACAAAGAACACTTACCATTAGGCCGTACTAGAAGCACAAGTTCCCCGGAATGTCTCTCACAGCTGGCTTTAATAAATAGGACAACCTGATCATGGGTATGTTCTGTAATATCCCGACCATTGATCAGTACAACTTGGTCCCCTTCATTCAATCGAGGGACACAAAGGTCAGCCTGTAATGTAATGCAAAAAAGATTTTAGATTGTATGTAGCTTTCTGAAAGTAAAACACAGGAATTAATAGAACTGAAACTACATACAGAAAAGTATGTATGCATTTATTCACCTATTAAAACAAAAGTAGAAAATGAATTTTCCCATGAAGGTACTATTTTTTTTCCTCCTTCAGGCATTTCCTTAATGCCTTATGTCTAGATATATAACTAAAACTAATGATCTCAAAGCACATACACAGAGCCAGTCTTTGCTTTGTACTGTCCAGATACATACGAATTTCATTCACCATAGTTTAATTAAATAATACCAGTATTCTAAGAATATGGTTTGAATTTCAATTACCATAATATATAAATTAGGAATAATGGCATAAAGCACAAATTTTGTTGCTAGCTTGTCAGTCCAAAAATCACTACATAAATAATAGACATGCATCATGATCAATAATCAGCCACATCACTTCTTTCAAAATCTGTTGGTGACTTGTTGCTCTGCTTCTGTTATTCAGTTTATGCAGGGACAGAAAAGCATGTACTTGTGTGAGTCACTTGTCCCCCAGGAATAAATCCATATAAAAATAAATAATCTAAAGAGGGAACTGGCCCAAAAGAGCAAAAGTACAGCAAAGAAACAAAAGGTAATAGTACTTCAAGTGAAATTCAAATTGAATGTAAACAGAGGTACAGAAGAAATAGCTGATAATAGAAACACTGACACTGACTTTGAGAGATTCTAGATATACAGTGGAGGCAGACATAAATGATAGCTGTGACATGAAAATACGAGCAAAAACTTGTCAGTAAAGGAACTCTTGGGAGATATTTCACGATATTAAAATGCAAAGGACAAAATGGATTCAAATTAGAAAGGATCATGGCAATTTACCAAGGAAAAAATGCTCACTCTGTATTTTAAGTTACATGACAAAAAGGAGATAAGCACTGTTCAAATTACTTATGATAAATATCCAGAGAAATAGAAAAACTTCATTTTTCAGTGGAACATTATTATAAAAAGAAATAGAGATGAAAAATAGAGAGTCCTTATGATTTTTAAAGTTCTTCCTAGAGGTCTGACTACACTCCTGTCTTTGGATTTTGTGAAGTACCTATACAGCTGATGTGATCCATTTCTCCTTTATGCCTGTCAGGGTTATTTCTTAAGTACCCTGCTATTTGCAATCAACAAAGTTCTTAAAAACCAGAATTAAACCATGTATCATGATATCCTTGATCAATCTTGACTACGATTTTCAAACAAATTTTGAGGTTGCTACAAAGTATCAAAAAATGAGTAACTCTTTAACTCAGGCTGCTAGTTCAAAGCTTTCCTAGGACACAGAGTTAAATGGTAAAGGATGTTGAGCAAATAGTCCTTGAAAATCATTCAGATAAGAAGAAATAAACAAAGTAGATAATAATATAAGTGAGAATTTGCAAGCAGTACTTGCCATGCATAAGACCACAAAGATAATGCAGCAAAATTGAGAATTGTCTTTATGGTAAACATAAAGTTCCTAAGCACTGAAGCTGAATGATGGGTACATTATACATTTAATGTTTTCTTTATTTTTGTTTTTGTGTGTTCTTATCAAGTTTAAAAAAATCTCCTTAGAGGGGAAAAAAAAATCATTGACATCATTTCTATTTAAAGTAACTTTTAATAGAAAGTAGGCAAATAGGCTGTAGGTAAATAATTCTAAATGAAAAGGCATACCAAAAAACCAGTCATTGTCTACATTTTGCTGTTTAAAAGGGTAGTTATGACAGAATTTGTTAACATTTGAAAGTACTGAAAGTTATAATAGATTTTTTTGTAAAAATAAGAATTTTAAAAAGAGGATAAAAAATATCTAACTTCCCAGCATTTATTCAAACAACACTTGTTACTTCATAAATTTAAAGCAATGATTAAATGTTTTCCTTTATTTAGACTAGTAAAAGATAAAATAGATACATATTCTTCAAAATAGGATTTATTTGTAATACTTAGATAACTCACAGGTGTTCCTGGTGCTACTCGGGATACAATCACAGGCATCTTCTGATCAAATCCTCCCTTAAAACAGAGCAGGTCAAACATTACCAAATAGAAAATGTCTTACTTTCAAAATTGGAGTACGATAAAAACTCTAGATTACCTTTACATTGAATCCAAACCTTCCATTTTCATCAGGTTTCATTCTGATTGGAACCAGATTATCATGTGGAATACCACCATTTGGCTTAAAAAGAAAAATAAATAACATGTAATTTTCTTAATCTAGAATCTATCCTTTAGATGTACAGAAAGCATACTTTTTATAATAATGTTATCTATAGTATGCAAAAATCATAATTCAAGTTAAAATGTTAATTCATGAAAGTAAATTTTGACTAATTACCTGCAGTTAACCCCCCAACTATGACACATGCTCTCATGCCTTCTTGCCACTGTAGTCTAGACTGAAAATGCTAAGAGGATTCATAAATCAAACAATTCATTAACTGCAATATCCCCAGAACCCGGCTCAAAGCTCTGCTCATGGTAAGTGCTCAGTGTTAAATGAATTCACATTAGTAGTCTGCTTTCTAAAAACAGCTTTACTAAGATGTAATTCATGTACTATACATTTCACCCATATAAAGTACACACACACACACACACACACACACACATTACTATAGTCAGAGTTGTAGGAACATCATTACCATTTAATTTTAGAACATTTCATCACCTTCTAAAAATAAAACCTGTGCCCATTAGCAGTCATTCCCCATTCCATTTTCTGTCTCTAGATTTGAATGGTTCACGTGCTACTATCTTAACATGTTTTATGCCTGCTCTTTGAGGGGGAAATATGTGGCTAATTTTCACTTGTCCTTAAAGACACAGGTCAGAAAGTTCTTCTACGTTTTCATAGAACAGCTATTTTTATACAGAAATTCTCTATAACCACTTCTAATTATAGAACTTACATTGCCTTCAAATTGTCTTCTTGCTCTAGATCCCAATCACAGATATTTCTATAGCAATTTTCTACTCTCCTGCATTATCCATTTATCCCCATTTTTTTTGGTGGGGGTGGTAGTGGTGGTGGTAAAATCTCTTTTTCTTTCATTAAAAAAAAAAAAAAATTATCTGGATTCCTTTCCTCATTTATCTCTTTCCTCTTGCTGCTAAAGAATTTACTGTCTTTAATTCCTCTAATCTCCTCCCTCTAGTTTTCATTCTCAGCATTCTACCAAAATTCTAATTGAGGCCACCAAAGATTTTCATATTGCTAAATCCATCATTGTTCAATTCTCAGTACTCATCTTACTTGACTTACCAGTAGCTGATTACAAAGTTGGTTACTCTCTCTCAGACTTTCTTCCCATCAGCCAGTTTCCCTTCTACCATTCTGTTTGCATCTCAGTTTCTTTTGCTGCCTTCTTTCAGCTCTCATGTTTACAGTTTGAAGACCAAAGGCTCAAATTCTAGAACCTCTATTTAGATAACTATATATACCATAATTTCTTGCTGTCTCATGGCTTTTCATCCTGCCAACATGATATCAACTCTCAATGTTAAAATTCTAGTTTGGACTTCTCCTTTCAACTTCAGAATCATATCCAACCGATATCATCTCCAAATGGATTCCTAATAGGTAATTCAAACTAAATATGTCCCAAAGTTTCTTACATACCACTAATAACTGCTCTATTTGTAGCTTTTCATATCCCAGTAAGTGGCAACTTTATCCTTCTAGTTGTTCATACCAAACACCTTTCTGTAATCAATCCATCAACATATTACTTTAATTCTACTCTGAAAGCATATTTCCAGAAATCAACCATTATTTTTCTGCTGCTGCTACCCTGTTCCATTGCTTGCTGGGAAAACTACAAAACTAAACTACCAGAACTAACTAGCATCAGTACTTCTAACCTGCTCCAGTCTATTTTCAATAGGAAATACAGAGTGATTCTATTAAAACTTAAAGTGACATCATGTTACTCCTCTCCTCAGTATGTATACTTGCTTCCTATCATTCTCACTAAGGGTTGAAAAAAAAAATCTTTACAAAGCTTTCAGGACTTGGCCCTCCTTTATCTGTCTACTCCTCATTTCTTATTTTGCTCTAGTCACACTGAATCCTTTGGTTTCCCTTTGTCATATCAGTCATATTCCTGTCATTGTATCTGAACTTTCTGGTCTTCCATTAGGTATCTATATGGCTTATGTATGGCTTACATATGGCTTATTTTTGGCTTAGTTTGTCCTTTGCTTACACTACCTAAAATTTTAGCATTCTATTCTTGAAACTCTCTGGCCCCTTCCTGCTTAATTTTCCCCTTAATACTTATATTAATAGGCTATATATTTAAATTTACCTTGTTTTGTTTGAGTCACCTTTATCCCCAGAATATAAGTTCTTTGAAAGACAGAGTTTTTGTTTTTCTACTTCTATTCCAGAATGTATAATAATGCCTGACACACACCAAGTACTCAATAAGTATTTTGCATGAACAAAGTAGATAATAAATTATTTAACATTCGGGACCATGTTTTATTTTTGTATTCCCACCATCTACCAAAGAACCTAACACACAAAGGCCTCAACAACTGTGAAGCAATGAATAGATGTATGAATGAATGATAACTAAGAATCACCAGAGAGTATGCTGTCATCCATTTTTGGTAAAGACTCTGATCTCTTTCTAATGTGTCTGTGATAGTGGAGTAATAAATGTGGGAGAATTGAGTGACTGCCTTGGCCTTTTTTAACTTGAGTTGTGTGGAAGGGCTTTGGGTGAATGAACAAGAGGGCTACTTGCTTCTAGCACTGCATGTTGCCAATACCTGCTGACTGCTGTGAACCCTTCTCTCACTGTATCTTATTTAATTTTCTGATGTCTCTTTCAAAGTTTTCCTGAAACAGAAGTGATCCATGAAGAAACTTTCTGAAGAGAGAGTACACTGGCCCCCATCAGCCCACCTTACCCAGGATCCACCAAGAATTCCCCCTGAATTCACTCAGGAGAAGCAGCATAAGATGAGTGAGCAGTCCTACCTGCACAAAACCAACCATCCCAGGAATGTCTCTGGGGCCCAGTGAGTTCCTGGGGAAGTACTCTGACAGAACCTATCCTCCTGCCTTTACCAGCTTGCCAGCGCAGGAGCAGATGGAATCCTGAGTAATCCAGAGGCTTCTGAGCTGAATGACTACGCCTACCTCTACGTGAGGGACCCTGTCTGCTGATGAGCTGGACAACCCAGTCTGCCAGCCTGGAGTGTGTCTGCACAGGGATATCACAGCCCACAACTGCCTCACCATCCACAACAGCCCAAAGTTGTATCTCCCTAAGAAGGAAATAAGAGAAAAACAAAGCTTCCCATCAAATATGGGACAGAGAAAGTGAGACATGACAAAATCTAAATCCCCCCAAAACAAAACATAAATGGCTCTAAGAGAGGAACAGACCAGGAGTTCCCCAGAGAAGAAATCCAATGACACTAAACGAGAAAACCTAACAGATAAAGACTTCAAAGTACTATTTATAAAAAAAATTAGTTATAATGATTTGCAGGGTAAACATCACACTAATTCCAAAATCTGGTAAAGACAGCACCAAAATTAGACTGGTATCATTGCTGAATATAGATATAAAAATCCTCAATAAAATCTTGACAAACCAAATTTAGGAACACATTTAAAAAATATATATATATAGATCATGACTAAGTGAAATATATTCCAGGGATGCAAGGATTGCTTAGTATATGCAAGTCAATCAATGTACTACACCCTACCAACAAAGGAAAAAACAAAAATCACAATCATATCAATAGATACAGAGAAACCGTTCAACAAAATTCAACAGCCATTCATGAACACATGAATGCTGAAATAGGAATACAAGGCATATACCTCAACATAATAAAGGCCATATGTGACAAACCCACAGCTGACATCATACTTAATGGTGAAAAACTCTAAACTGCTTCCCTAAGATCTGGAATAAGACAAGGATGCCCAATTTTACCACTACTATTCAACATGGTTCTGTAAGTCCTAGTTAGAGCAATTAGGCAAGAAAGGACCTTAAAGGAATCCAAATTGGAAATGAAGAAATAAAATGATCTTTATTTTCAGATGACATGATTGCATACCTAGAAAACTCAAAAGACTGACAAAAAACTGCTAGAAACAATGAATAAATATAGCAAAGTGGCAAGATAAAATCAACACACAAAAATCAGTAGCATTCCTAAATGCAAACAATGACCTAGAACAAAGAGAAATCAAGAAAAATATTCCGTTCACAATTGTACCAAAAAAGATAAAATACCTGGGAATAATCTTAACAAAAGATGTGAAAGATCTATACATTGCAAACTAGGAGACAGAGATAAAACAAATGGAAGATACAAAGAGACGGAAGAATATTCCATGTTCATGGATCAGAACAATTAATGTAGTTAAAATAGTCATCCTGGCAACCAACAGATTCAATGAAATTCCTAGCATGATTTCAGGAATATTTTTCAAGGAAATTGAACAAACAATACTAAGATTTACAAAGAGATATAAAAGACCTTGAATAGTCAAAGTTATTCTCAGAAAAAAGAAGAAAAATAGAGGAATCACATTCCCTGAATTCAAACTATTCTACAGAGCAATTTATCAAAACAATATAACATTTGAACAAACACTAACAGATCACTGGAATAAAATTTAGAGCCTATATGGGTAACTAATCTACAACAAAGGAGCCAAGAACATACAAAGGAGGAAGAAAACTCTATTAAAAATGGTGCTGGGAAAACGAGACAGGCACTTTCAGAAAGAAAGAAATCAGATTACTAGTTAATATCATACACAAAAACTTACCCAAAGCTGATCAAAGCCCTTGATGTAAAAACTAAAATCAGGAAATATAGAGAGAAAAAAAATGAAGGAAAAACACTCCATGATATTAATCTCAGAGATGTCTTTGGGAAAGTGATCCCTATTGTAAAGGAAACTGAGATAAGACTAAACGACTTGAACCACAGCAAACTAAAAAATTTCTGTACAGTGAAAGAAACTATTACTAAAACATAAAGGCAACCCACTGAATGGGAGAAGATATTTTCACAACAAACATTAGATAAGAGCTTAATCTCCAAAATACATAAGAACTCATGCCACTCAACAACAGAAAAGCAAACAACATACTCAAAAAATGGGTAGAAGAACTTCTCTAAAGAAGACATACAATGGCTTATAAGACAAATGAAATAGGTTCTATATCACTCATCCTTAAAGAAATGCAAATAAAAACTACAATGAAATATCACCTCACATCAGTGAACATGGTCTATATGAGGAAGACTAGATATATCAAGTGTTGGAGACAGTGTAAAGAAAAAGGAACTCTCCTACACTGTTGCTGGGAATGCAAATTAGTGCAATCTTTCTGGAAAACAGTACAGAAATTTCCCCCCAAAATAATGATGAATTTAACATTCAATCCAGTAATCCCACTCTAGGCATACACCAAAGCACCCTCATAGAAAAAATATGTATACCACTATGACCACAGCAGCACAATTCACAATAGACAAGACATGGATACAACCTAAATGCTCGTCAACAGATAACTAAACAAAGAAGCTGTGGTATGGAAACTCAATGGAATTCTACGCAGCTGGGAAAAAAAAAAAGGATGAAATTGCTACTTTTACAACAACCTGGAGATCATGTTAAGCAAAATAAGCCAGAGAGAAAAAGAGAAGTACAGCATGTTTTTGCTCGTATGTGGAATACAAAGAAAACAAAACAGAAACACACTCCAACAAAATTCACAGGATGCAAGACAGTGGCTACCAGGAGGCCCTGAGAGAAGAGGGAAGGCGAGTTAACAAGGTGGTGTTAAAAGGACACCAGAATTCTGGTGGTGGGTATGTTTTGGAATGTACATACATAGAGGTGCAAATTCAGTATCCTGAAAAAGCAGATAGCAATATAAACGAAAGAAATAAAAAACAATAAAAACATTAAAAATAAAAGACAAAGTTTCCTGAAATATACCAGATTTCTGTCTGTCCTTATACATCTTCATGAACATAGTATATCCTTAAAATTTACTAACAATCTCACTTTTGGTTTATTTATATCTACTTGAGAAAACAATGAAAATTTATAGACCGGGGGATTCTTAACAATTTACCATTTTGTTGTGGCAAAGGCAAAAGTACAAAGATAATTTGTAAGTCTGTTTTGTAGAACAGACTTATCATATTCTCCAAGGAACTATACTCAATTTCTGAAGTTTAAAAATGATATGGTCTCTGTACTCAGTGAATTAAATAATAAAACTAATGGTATTTAATGAATTATTTGTAAATTTTCTGGTGATGTTTGCTTTGGAAGACTGAAATCAAGGATTAACTTCTAAAGTAATGACTATTATATGTAAAATGATAAAAGGAAATTCTGCTATTGGGTTATATCATGGCACAATTCATAAGCAAACCTATAATGAAAAAGAGAAAGTACTGTAATATAACTTACAAAGAATACATACCATAGTACAAAAGAAATTTCACTTAATGATTAAACATTTTCAAAGAAGTGTAAGATTATTTGAAGAAGCTACTTACAGTAGATTTTTCAGGGGACGATGGAACATCAAACGTTTCACTGAAATGGTTTTCTAGATCTTGCTGAGAATGCGAATAATATATTTGGTTCCAACTGTTTTTCTTTGATTGTTTGGGTGGTAAGGCTGGAGGCTGCCCATCTCCAGGACTCTCTTGTGATCTAGACAGGAAAACAAAAAGCAAAACAACAACAGGATGAATATTTTGGAAATTGTCTTCTAGAATGGTTATTAAAAAAAAGGATCAAGTAGCTTAAATACATTGTCTAGAAGGGATGAAATTTAAATTCTGTGTGTATTTGGAAGTGCCACTGTTTAATAAAATCTTTCTTTGATGCTTATGTAGTAAATCTAATTTCCTACTTTATCAAATCTCTACATAATTCTACATATAATAAAGTATACTAAGGGTATCCCTATGAACGTATTTATTAATCTGCTAAAATAATGTATACGCCTTTCCAAAAATTTTTGTAAAAAGGTTTTCAGTGGAGGCATGGGTAGCCAGGGAATAGGTAGGAAAAAGAAATCAGAACCAAGAGTTATTCATAGAAAAAAAATACCTGTTACAGTCAAGGGAACATAAATAAAAGACTGTCCTCATGTACTTAGAAAAAAAACAGAAATAAAATGTAATTCAAGAAAGTAATGAACTCAGTGCCACAACAAGGATTAGAATTAGTAAGAGTACTAAGATTACCAAATAGACAAAACTGGGTAAGACAATGTCAAAATATATGACTTAAAGTGAGGAAGCAAAAATCCAATTAATGTTAGGGAGCAAAAGCATCAATTTGTGGCACAGGGATTCATCAAGAGCCAAATACCATAGGGGAAAATCTAAGGTAAAAATTGCCTTAAAAAATGTAGCTTTTAAGAACAAGCACAGCAAATGTAATGACAGTCCTCGTAAGTTTTTCACAAAGGCCAGAAGGGGGAACCACTGGTCCAACTTACATCCTAGGAAAATGTCATATTATTGTCTCAGTAGGAATCTACTGCAGAATCAAGGTCCCAGATCTGAGATTCCTAGTTTCAACCAAGCTTCAAGTCCCTGACCTTAGCTCCTAAATGCAAGAAATAAGATTTTGTCAGAGATGGATGGCAGTAAATATATTGCAGTTATTAGCAGCCCAAGACCTGCAAGAAGGTCTTAATCTTAGTCTTCCTTTCGCGAGTACAAAATTTATTATGGTGCATCCTCTAATCCCCTGGCTTGATACTCCTTCCATCTGTATCCTCTTTGGTTCTTTTAGTTCCTTGTTCTAGAGAGACTGGCATTTGCAGGGTTCATATTATATTACTAGACTTGATCAAGATTTGGATGGGAACTGGGAAGCTGTCTGCAGATGAAATTGTAAGTGCCAGGAGTCGAGAGAGCCAAGTAAGAAGGGGAAAGCGTTGAGAATTAAATAAAAGGATTTGATGAGGAACGGACAAAGTTGTGGTAACTCATTAAGTAAGCCTAAAACAGGATAGTCCAGGAAAAAATGACTTAGGGAAATGAATTCAACACATAAAGGCTTAGGAAGTTTGTGAAGACCCTCTTGTGATTAGGGACCTAGTTTGTGAAGACCCTCTTGTGATTAGGGACCTAAGTGTAAAGTTGAGAATTTAGGGAATTTCTCATTGTGTTCAAAAGACATCCATATTTCAAACATGTAGATAAATGGTTGATAATATGCCTAAAAGCTGCCAGTAGTAACCCAAAAAATCAACTGAAAGAAGTTATATGATTATTACAGCTAACATTTACTAAGTACTTTCTCTGTGTCATATTATGATCTCATTAAATGTTCACAGAAGCATATCATTCTGTTTTTACAGGTGAGGAAATTGAGGTTTAACAGAGACAAAATAAATTATCCAAGGTCAAATAATTAAAAATGGTGGAATCAAGTTTTAAATTGTCTGAATAAACAGCTTATGCTCTTAAATTATAGTTGTTCATCAAAGAAAAGAATTTCAAAACATAGGGAATTTCCAAACATTTTTGGAGCACTGAGATGCTTCTCAGAAGTCAATAAATAAACATGAAGCATCTCTCTTAGTTGCCTGTATCTGAAGTCTCAACAGAACAGCATGTGCAGAATGACTATTTCATACCATTCCATTTTGGTTATAACTGTGATATTGCTAAAAGAGATTACTTATATTCAAATAGAGAAAACCAAGAGATGAGGGCTCCAATATTTACTTTAATTGATAACAAACTTCTAACTCAATGTTTTTAATGCACCTAAAATAATCTACCTAAAATGATCCAAGGGCAGTAGGAATTGGAAGCCAGGGCTTGAAACACATACTGTCCAAAATATACCCACATAAAAATTTTTTTGACAAATTACTGCCTGTGTTAACTTTTGGATGTTAAGAAAAAAGGGAGATGGGAGTAAAATCTTCTATGTCCAACTTTAAAAAAAAAGCACAAATAAATCTACCTGAAACTAGACAGTTAAGAAAATGTTAAGGGAAGATATATAATGAAATGTTATATTTAAGAGCTATTTACTATGCAATATATTGTAACATAATATCAAAAGATTTGGTAAAACTGTCAGTCAGGTCCCTGGGGGAAAAAACTTTCCTCATTTCAGTCCAGCAAGTCTTAAATTTCCTCAAGATGCTTCAAGAGCGGTGAAAGCAACTTGGTTTGCTGTTAAAGAAGCTCTCTGCTGTTGCCTTTTACAATCTGTATAATTAATAAAAAAAAAAATCTTTACCAAACTCACAGGCTTTTTATTAGATTGTAGAAATTATCTGGCCATCTTGGTTACAAATCAGTAGGAGTATACGAACCTTTGCAGTATGAATTTATTATAATAAAAATAAGTATCTTAAAATTAATTTAAAGCTATTATTTATCTCAGAAAATCACAAACTGAAACAAATTTCTGTGCAATACTTAAAGAAGTGACTTTTTTAATTACCCTTGCCAATAAATGATAACTTTATTCTAAGCCATACAAACAACCTATTTATGCCCACAATAAACACACTAGTAAGTAAGCAATGTTTTTCTCCCTGTGAATCAGGAGATCTCATGCAGTGACTGAAATCAGTAAGGATGTTCACTTTCAAGACCCTATAGTCATTAAAAGAAAAAGAAACCTGTGAGATGATCTCAAGATCTATTTTAATATTTTTTGAAATGTTCAGTGTTTAATCCAACATTTTGCTTGAATTCTTTTCACATTTGGCCAATGGAAAACATTTAAAATGAATTATAAGTTTAAAATATTTGCTGTAAATTGCAAAACAGAACAAAAATTCAACAAAGTCTTATTCAGGATATGAAGTTCTGAAACCTGGCTAAGTTAAGAAAGACTTGAGTTTTAGTTCTATAAATTGAGACAAGTGCTGTTAAGCATGGCTCTCTCATACATAAAATGGGAATACGTAACTTTCCTATTTCATTAAGTTCTCTTGAACAGAGCAGGGAAGAATATTAATAAACACTCCTCTGAATAGGAATATTTATGAAAAAACAAATTGCAAGCAACTAATAATTATTCATCTTCATTATTATTATTTTACAATTAGTCATATCTTCTCATAACTCCTTATTCTTCACTTTAAAACTGGTTGAATTTCAAATGCAGTGGTACAGATTCAAAACTAAATACGGGTGTGCCCTAGTGGAGTAAGTACATCACCTCTGACCTTGCTTAGTCTATATAATATGCCAAGGACCTGAGTTCATGTTCCAGAGCCAGGGGGAAACAATCAAGATATACAAATAAAAATGGCTTGGGGCAGAAGATGGTGGCAGCTGAGGTCAATTCCTCACTGCTTTCTGGGGGAGGCGTGAGAGTTTTCCAGAGATGAAGCCAGTGGAGAAATCTACTGGTTCCAGGAGCTCACTGAAAGCAGCTATGGCATTTGGAGGACCCATGGAGGAATGGCATACTTTGAGAGAGAGGCAGACAGGAAGCAGAAGGTGGCTCTAGGGCCAGTCAGTGGGCTGGTGGACAGCAGATGGGGGTCCAGTGCAGGGGAGGAAGAACGAAGACTGCTGGTGATATGGACACTCGGCATTTTTCGAAAGAAGCTCAAAAAGACAGGCTTTAGTGCAACATAGCAAGGAATACAGAGGTAGGGACGGCGTTCCTTCTCATACACCTTGGGACCTGGACTTCAGCAGTGAGGCACTTCAGTAGTGCAATCTGTGGACTGCTGGATCCAGTTCCGGTGGCTTGGAGAGAAGGGCTGGTCTGGGTACTGCCAGCAGAAACAAGTCCCCCCACCCCATGCTCTCCTACCTACCAACCAGCCATCCGCCACTCCTTGACACAGCAAAAAGTGCACTGTAGAAGTCTCTAAGGAACAAAAATATGAAACAAAAACTAGAGTACCATGTGGCAAACAGACAAAAAAAGTAGCAGCTCATCAATAAGGGCCATACCATGGGGGAAAAATAATGAAACACACTTAAAAAACCTCCAAGTATTATGGAAATACAATAAAATGACAGTTCATCAGAAACCAATTTCAAAGACACAGAGGACTGGTTCTTTTTAACAGATAAAGATTTCAAAGCTGTGTCCATAAAGATAAAAGAAAACTAAGGAAAACAAGTCAATGAGCTCAAAAATACAATTAGAGAGCGGA
Source organism: Solenodon paradoxus (assembly GCA_004363575.1). NCBI lineage: Eukaryota > Metazoa > Chordata > Mammalia > Eulipotyphla > Solenodontidae > Solenodon > Solenodon paradoxus. Next base: position 816,400 of record RJWH01000360.1, on the reverse strand, counting down.
AGACAGAAATTGAAGTTTTAAAAGAAACTAAGAGAGACATAGGAAGCAAAGACTGCAATAAATGAGATCAAGAGTAACAAAGAAAGCTATAGAAACAAAGTTGACCAAATGGAGCAAGGATCAGTGATCTGGGGAATGGAAATGTAGAAAGGAGCCAGATTGGCGGGGGTGGGGGGTGGCGGGTGGGGGTAGGGTCTGAAGTAGGAGGAAGAAGAAGAAACACTCTAAGAACTATGTGACTTCATGAGGAAACATAACTTAAGAATAATGGGTATCCCAGAGGGTGAGGAGAAAAAGAAGGGAACAGAGAACTTATTCAAAGAAATAATTGCTGAAAATTTCCAAAACCTAGGGAAGAATATGAACATAAAGTCAATGAAGCCAACAAAATGTCAAGTTACATAATTGTGAAACTCTCAAAAGTCTATCAAAGAAAGAATTCTAAATGTGGCTAGGGAAAAAAAGCAAGTAACATATAAAAGTACTCCCAACAGTCACCAGACTTCTAAACAGAAATCCTACGTGCCAGGAGAGAATGGAACGATGTTTTCAAAACACTACAAGACAAAAACTGCCAGTCAAGAACATTATCTCTCTCTCAAGAATACAAAGCTCTCTCTCAGGTTTGAGAAATAAAGGTTTTTCCCCAAAACAAAGAAAAGCTGAAAGATTTTGATGTCATGAGACCATCACCAGAATATTAAAAAAGGCTCTCTCCTATCTAAATCAAAGAGAAGAAACTTTACAAACAACAAAACAATATAACAAAAAAACCAGAAGTCAAAAATAATAATGGCAAAGCAAGTCCTCAAATATAATCACTCTCAATGTAAATGGACTAAAATAACCAGTTACAGGCACAGAGTAGCTAGATGGATTAAGAAACAAAACCCAACTATATGCTGTTTGTAAGAAACCTAAGATTTAGAGACACAGACTTAAAGTGAAGGGATGGAGAAAGTCATTCCAAGCCAAAGGTGAATCATCCCAGAAAAACTAGACTTCCAACAATAAAAGGAAACAAAAGATGAAGATGGTCATTATAAAACAATAAAGGGATAATACAACATAAAAACATACTTATTAATAGACACGCACTCAGTAAAGAAATACCCAACTACATCAAGCAAATATTAACAGATCTAAATAGAGATAATGATAGCAATACAATAATAGTCGGTAACCTTAATGCTCTCCTTTCAGCAAAAGATCATTCAGACAGACAAATCAATAAAGAAACAAAATCTTTAAACAACAAATTAGAAGAGATGTATCCCCCCGACACACGCATGCATATAGCACACACACACACAGAAAGAGAGAATTTCACCCTAAAGCAATAAACTACACATTCTTTTCAAATGTTCATGGAATATTATCAAGGATAGACCATATGTTGGGACACAAATCAAGTCTCAATAAATTTTTAAAGATTGAAATCATATCTAGCAATTTTTTGGATTATAATGGCATCAAAATAGAGATCAACCAAGAGATGGAGTAGAAAAATAGTAGATAAAAAACACCTTGATATTGAATAACTACTGGGTAAAGGAGAAAGTCAAAGATGAAATTTAAAAAAATACCTGAAATCAAAAGAAAATGAAGATACAACAGACCAAAATCTATGGGGTGTAGCAAAAGGGAAATTCATAGCAATACAACCCTACACCTCAGAAAATAAGAAGAATCACAAATAAAAAATCTAAACCTTCACCCAAAGTAACTAGAAGAAAAACAAGAAACCAAATCTAATAGAAGGAAATACAACTCAGAGCACAAATCAATGAACTCAAGAGATTTTTTTTTAAAGAACAAAGATAACAGACCACTAGTCAGACTCACAGAGAAGAGAAAACACAAATAAAGAAAATCAGAAATGAGGAATAATCATAATAGATACAGCAGAAATACAGATGATCATAATACTATATGCAATTGGACTGCGGCAAATTAGATAACCTAGAAGAAATGAATACATTCTTAGAAACATACAACATTCCGAAACTAAATCAGGAAGAAACAGAAATCATGAACAGACTGATCACAAGCAAGAAAATAGAAACAATAATTAATAATGTCCCCCAAAACAAAAGCCCTGTATCAGATGGTTTCACTGGTGCCTTCTACCATATTTTCAAAGAAGAATTAATACCAACCCTTCTCAAACTATTCAAAAAAACTGAAATGACAAACTTTTAAGCACTTTCTATGATGCCAACATTACTGATTCTAAAACCACATAAGGAAAGCATCAAAAAAGAAAATTACAGACCAATATTTATGATGAATATTGATGTAAAAATCCTCAATAAAATACTAGTAAATCAAATTCAACAACATATTAAATGAATTATATACCATAACTAAATGTGATTTATTCCAAGGACGCTGGGATGGTTCAACATAAGCAAACTAATAAATGTCATACACTACATCAACAAAAAAGGGACAAAAACCATATGATCATCTCAATAGATGCAGAAAAAGCATTTGATAAGTTTCAACACCATTTTATATTAAAATCCCTCTAAAAAATACGTATGGATGCAAAGTACTTCAACATAATAAAGGCTATCTATATGTGACAAACCACGGCCGACATTGTACTCAGTGGAGAAAATCTGAAAGCTTTTCCTCTAAGATCAGGAACATGGCAAGGATGTCCACTTTCACCATTACTATGCCAGCACTATATAGTGCTGGAAGTCCTGGTCAGTGCAATCACACAAGATATAAAAACTATTCAAATTGGAAAGGAAGAAGTGAAACTATCATTATTTGCAGATGACATGATAGTATATATAGGAATCCCAAGGACTCAAGTGAAAAGCTACTAGTGAAATAAATACAGAAATGACAGGCTACAAAATTAATATTCAAATATCTATTGCATTTCTATATGTAAGTAACAAAATTGCAGAAACAGAGTTCAGGAAAATAATCCCATTTACAATCGCATCAAAAAACAAAACAAACAAACTAAAACCTTGGAATAAATTTAACTAAAGAGGTGAGACCAAAATCTGAAAACTATAAAACATTGCTAAAAGAAATAGAAGATGACTCAAAGAAATGCTAAGATATTCTATGCTCACGGATTGGAAGAATTTACATTGTTAAAATGGCCATAATACCTAAAGCAATATACAGGTTTACTATTATCCCCATCAAAATTCCAAAGACAATCTTTACAGATATAGAACAAAAAACCATGAAATTTATTTAGAACTACAAGAGATCCAGAATAGCAAAAACAAAACTGACAAAACTGAGGACAAAGAATGAAATTGTCATGCTCCCTGACTTCAAACTCTACCAAAAGCAGTAATAATCAAGTCAGCATAGTATTGAAATAAAAACAGAAATACAGATCAGTGGAATAGAATTGAGAGTCCAGAAATAAACTCACACATATATATGGACATTTAACTTTCGACAAAGGAGTCAAAAGATTACAATGGGGCAAGGATAGTCCCTTCAAAAAATGATGTTGGGAAAACTGGACAGCCATATGCAAAAAGTTGAAATTAGATTATTACCTACCATCATATACAAAAATTTATTCAAAATAGGATAAGACTTAGATTAAAGCTAGAAACCATAAAATACATAGAAAACTGGACAGCCATATGCAAAAAGTTGAAATTAGATTATTACCTACCATCATATACAAAAATTTATTCAAAATAGGTTAAAGACTTAAAGCTAGAAACCATAAAATACATAGAAAATAACATTGGAAAAACACTATAGGACACAGACCTAAGAGATATCTTTAGGACCTTAAATCTAAAATAAACAAATGAGATTACAGCAAATTAAAAAGCTTCCAGAGAGCAAAAGAAACTGTCATCAAAACCAATAGACATCCTACTGAATGGGAGAAGACATCTACACATTGCACTTCTGACAAGGGGTTAATATTCAAAATATATAAATAACTCATAATACTCAACAATAAAAAAACTAACAATCCAATTTAAAAATGGACAGACTATTTTAATAGACACTTCTTTATAGTTGACATACAAATGGGCAACAGGTCCATGAAAAGATGTTCTACTTCTCTTAGCATTAGGGAAATACAAATCAAAACAACGATGAGATAGCACCGGTGAGAATGGCTATTGTCAAAAACAATGGAAACAACAAGGTCTGGAGAGGATGTGGAGAAAAGGGTACTTTGTACACCATTGGTGAGAGTGTAAAATAGTGCAATCTTTACGGAAAGCAGTACAGAAATTCTTCAAATAATTGAGAATGGCATGCACTGGAGGGCACTGGTTTAGTTCACCATGATGTAGTCCACATACATTCCTATGGCCCTGGTTCAAGACCTGGGGTGAGGGGAAAACAACCAAGATGAAAAAGAAGAGAAAAGAAAAGGAAGACAAATGAAAAGAAAAAAAGAGAAAATAAAATGTTTTTTCCTTCTCTCTCTCTTCCTGCCTGCCTTCACCTCACCTTGAAAAAACAAAAAAGAATTGAGAACGGAAATCCCGTATGATCCAGTTCTTCCTCTACTGGGTATAAAAACACTTACTCTCAGAAATATATGCATCTCCATGCTCATTGAAGTGTTATATACAAATAGCCAAGAGCTAGAAACAACCTAAATGCCCACTGACAGATGAGGGGACAATGAAGATGTGGAATATACACAAAATATAATATTAAGCAGGTATCAAAAGGGTGAATGTTACCATTTGCAGCAACATGGATGGACCTGCAGGGAATTATGGCAAGGTAAGCCAGGAGAAAGACAGACATTGTATGGTATCACTTACATGTGGTGTATAGATGTAACAAACAAATAAACTAAATTAAACAAACAACAAAAAAAGACCTTCGAAAAATGAACTAAATCAAGCAACAATAGACAGGCAAAAAAGACCAAAAAAAAAAAAAAAAACTACCCAAAATACAAAAAAAAACCCCACAAAAAAGGAAATCAGTAGGTGCAGAAAGAGATGAGGGAGGAGTGTCAGGGAATTGGGGTAAAGGGGATTAATTGTATAGTGAAGGGAAAAAGGCAAAGGAGGAAAAAGTGATAAATTTATTTTATTATATACAGAGATAAATTTACTATCATGTATAACTTAAACCTAGTTAAAGTTATAATGCAGTATTTCTTCAATAAAATAAATTAAAACAAAATAAAGATGCTGCTTCTTCCTCTATCTGCCTGCTCACCTATGACTTCATTTCTCCCTGCACCTTTCCTTTAAAACAAAAAACAATATAAATATATAAATCTCATAAAATAAATGTCCAAGTAAAAGTCACAAGCACTTGAAATTCTTGTGGATCAGGTAGAGGAAGCAAAAACTGCATAGTTACAATTTATCTTGAATTTCAACCAAGAAAGCAGAACAAAGGTATTTAGAGAAGGCAAGTGAGTTTTTGGGTTTGTGACTGTATAAAATTAACAAATGAAAATACTCAACTGTATGCACATGTATATATTTATGTGTGTCTTGCTAGGAAAAGAGCTCTTCAAAAAATAGATTATGATGATTTGGGTAGGCTACTAAGTTATATTTTTTTGTTCTGCAATAAAATAGGCTTTTGATTCCATTCTGGTTTTTAAAGAGCTCAAAGTGATTTTTAAATTGACTCAATTACCATTTCTAAAATGCCCTTAATAACAATATTTTGAAGTTTCATAATTATAAAACATAATTATTATTAAAAATCATATACATTATATTAAATTTCCACCAACCCTATATCTTGCCAACTTATTCTTTGCAGTTATCACTGTGCAATGTATGTAATTTCTACTCCTATATTCTTTATAATGTATATGCATAAAATGTTTTACCAAGATATGAATTACCAAAACTAATCTCCCACTTGTCTTAGTACAGTTTTTCTTGTTTGATCCTACCCCAAGGATCACCATAGCTTTTGTATATCTAGTCATCGACAATCATTTTGCTGATCACTCTGTCTAACATTCCATCCCTCATTCTCAGGTCCATCCTTTATTTAACTGGCTACATTCACTATTTCTCACATTTCTTTTTCCTTCTCAACAATTAATGAAACTTCTTAATTGTTCTTATAAAGTATCTATGTATTTTATAAAGTATTTCATTTTTTTTCTAATTCCCACACTAATTCCCACCATATGTATTTTTACTTGCATATGGATTAACTGCATAATTAAAACAATAATGAAGATAATGCATATTAATGTGAGGGTAAGCATGCTATATATAAAACTGATGGGGTATTAATGCTGAATTACAAATTAGTAAATAATGATATAAGTATGAATTTTAGAAATCTTATGGGCATGCTTTTTACAACTTATTTTCAGTGTAATTATTATCTTAGTTTCCCTTGCTCTTAATTTTCCCCATAGTTTATTCATTCTTATGATTCCCCTCCTGAAAAATATTACAAAAACTCTAACTTTTGCTACCATATTGTCTGACCACAGTGCTACATTATTTACATAAATATCTAAGTATAGGTACTGAAAGTCTAAGAACATATTGAGTCAACAAATAAGAATAGTGATTTAGGGGTGGAGGGGGTAGTAAAAAGAACTCTTTAGGATATACACATTTACAAACATATACATTTAAAAGCACAGCATAAACAAAATCTTGTATCAAATATGCAAATTTCCTAGATTACTTCAAACGAAGCAACATAGGGCATTATTATTTTTAAGAAGGAAGCTGAATAAAAAAAGTCTTACGGTGATGATTCCAGAACGATGCTATTAGCTTGAGTTGATGATGGAGACCTGTGATTCACAAATACTTCACTTGGGGAAGTGTGAACTACGTGGTCTACCAAATGACCAACGGAAGATGGTCGTAACCGGGCTCCTTCTTGTGTGAATGCAGAATTTCGACTGCATGAGGAGGAGAAAAACTGAATAAAAATATGCTTTAAGTTTCTTTCTTTCTTTTGTTAGTTTCTTAATTATATGATTGTATTAGGAAATGGGTGTGTGATTTTAGACTAACCACACTGACAAGCTGAGTCTCTGACAAAGATAATGTGAGGTAAACAGAAATAACCCAATGGGAAGTAAGAGGTCTGAGCTATAGTTAATAATCTGTTTCAAGGATTTTTATCTATTCAATCATCTATTATCTCTACCAACATTAATACTAAAATATCTTATCTTCTATAACCCAAACAGTTGTTTAATGTTGCTGGTAACCGAGAAATGGACAATTGGAAAAGGAATCAGAAAAAGGAAGTGCTGGATTTTCTGCAAACAAGCTGATGAGCATTTGAATAAATGTAACTATATACATATGTAGATAATATATGCCTTTTATAAATAAAGATGATTTAGCAATATGCAATTGGAAAACATCTAGGTAACATTCTGTGAACCAAAGTATGCACATATTTTACTTCTAATATGCTAGAAATTTATTCTTGGGCCTATAAACACGCATCAGTGAAACAACATTATAACTGTCACACATTTATTGAACATGGATGTGTGTAAAGGAAGATTTCTTCAAGTACTGTATTACGTACCAAAAATTCAAATATTTTGTATATCAATCTTCTGGGTTAACAAGTTATGTCAATATGTTAATATGTTGACATGTTTTGTTATCATTAATCTTACATCCACATATTATAAACATTTGTTAATATTATAAAGCATAACATCTTTAGCCAGGATAAATTTATTATATGCTCCAAATCACACAGGTTTTGTGAAAAATGTCAGAATAAGCACATACATATTTGTTGAATAATAGTGCTCTTATTGTGGGAACTGATATTTGAAATCCCTTTTACTAGACCCCAGGAAGTGGTAGAGTAATGGTTGGAATAGAAGCATTATTAAGACAACCAATTAGCATTACTCAACAATATTCCCCTAGAAATACTACTGGACAGTACAGATGGAAAAAAGATAATGACAACAATACCCATATTCCCAGACTTCCTAAGTCTACTAACAGAGTTTGATTACAGATTAATTGGTTAGGAATCCATATCGTAAAAGTCAACTATGTAGAAAAGTCAATGTCCAATGTTCTACTTCCTTATTCCTCAAAACTATTCCATGTCCCTTAAGCAGTGAGTTGCAAGCTAAGAGAAAATAATGCTCTGGAACAATAAAACCATTCCTGACCAAAATATTTAAAATTTTATATCATTTGATCTTCACACAATGGAAATATATAATAACTTTGAAATTAGCAAAATGTTCACCTGATGTTGGTATGTACTTACTGATTAGGAGTTCCTGGTGGAGATCGTGATGGAAGGCTTTGTGTTTCTAATCGGTCATCAGATATTGAATTTCTGCTTACTACTTCCCAATCCATTAATTTCCGTGCCAAAGGCTTACTTGGAGATCTGAAAAAATAATATGTAAAAATTTTAGTTTTATACCTCAAGCTATGAACCAAATCTTAATACACCATACTATTAGATGAATAAAGAATATACTTAAAAGAAATTAATGCAGATGTACTTTCTTATGAAATTATTTGATAAATAACCTCCATCTGCTTTATATCTGGAAGGAGAAAAGAGGCAAAGAATAGGGAAGAGGAGAAAAAAAAAACCAAGAAAATGAAGAAGAAAGGGAAAAGGCAAAAGAATTTTCTCAGATACTATCAAAATTCTAGATATTACCTATTGCTATTTCAGGATTTCTGGAACTCTACCTTATCCTAGGTGTATGAAACAAGTCCTAACAAGTTATCTTCTGAATGTCCTTATTCTAAATCTGAATGCCTCAATGAGGAAAGAGCAAAAATGATAACTCATTTGGAAAGTTAACTTGTTTTGTGGTATATAGGTATCATCATGATAATGAAGAAACTAAGTTGTCTTTTCAGAAGATCTCTTCAGAGATAAAAAATCCTTAAGCTTTTTAAGTAAGTTAACAACTAAAATATTTTATATATGCAAAATTAATGGAAATACATATTAGCTTTCTACCATGCAGAGTTACTATGGAGGCTAATGTAATGAATTAAGTTAACATGTGTAAAATATATAATAATCATCTTTTAAACAAAGTTTTATATTTCAGTACTAAATTCACTGAAGTACATAAAGCACGGTAACACGGACCAAGAATACTCAATAAATGTACATAGTAGGAAGTATTTAAGATGACTGAAATAATGACTAGTATGGATTCTGGGCCCTTATTTGGACCTTGATTAAGACAAATCACTTTTAAGTTTCTACATTTAAATATCTAAATTTACCAGCAAAATTTCAAGTTCCTTTTCTACCTCTTGAGTGTTATGATATAACTAAAATTTCAGCGCACTTATAGTCTTCCAATTTTACTATGCCATGAATAACTTAAATTACTTATACCTCTAAACCACACGTGTCCTATCATTTCAGGTATTCATAGACAAAAACTATTAGTTTGATAGAGATGCATCTCCTTAATTTAAAGATATTTAACATTTTCTAAAAGAGCTGTAATGTTGTAATGTTATCTATTTAAAAAAAGATATTGACGCAGATACCATTTTCCAGAAGTGAATTCAGTTATTTAAACATGAACATTTCTCATTATCATGAGTTTAAATTATAGAATTTTCTCGCTAAAGTCAACTCATTTAGTCCAACCCCCTCATATTACACTGCAAATATCCCTATCAGTCATAATAAGATGAAAATAAAATATATTGTCTCATGCATTATATTTTTAAAATGAAGTAAATACTATAAGAAAAAGCATTTATGGTACTTCTATTAATGCCAATTCTTAATACTAATAAACTACTCTTTGTCATATACTACTAAACATAAACTGTAAGACAGTTCACTAACTATAGTCAGGAGGTCCACTACTTTCATTTTCTAAGAGACAGAAAAAGTCATTTGAAGGAGGAAAAAAATCTAGTATACTCACCTAGTATAAAGCTTCAGAACACTTAACTGTTGTTAATAAAGCAAATATGGTTGGAAATACTCTGTACTTAAAACTAAATTTCAGGTATTTTATTAACAGTTTTAACCTCAGAGACCCACCCACTCAAGCTTGCTGTCTATTTCCTGTTTAGTGCGGAAATTTCAGAGAAAAAAATACCACACTTCATCAGTATGTTTGCAATGTGGTAAACTAATTTTGTGACCATGGCACCTTATTTTTCTGTTGCAATGAAAACATTCTTTTTCCCTCTTCTTAGAAATTATATGACAAATGAAAAAGTGTGAAAGCAATAAAATAGCTGAGATATCAAAAATTAAATTAACTTGTTACTGCTGAAAAAAATGACCTTGTATGAAAGTTCATAAAGAAATCTTTTATCTGCCAACTAAAATTTTACAAAGTAGACAAGAACTCTCTAGTACTTTAACAGAATAAGTTAATTTACTAATTGCTAAAACCATGAGAATATTTTGGTAGACATGCATCGGTTTGTCACAAGAAGATTCTGATATATTACAAAAATAATCCCAGAAAAGCCTTTTGGAGTTAGCAAGTCCATTACAATAGTACTACTAAAACCTTGTTCTGCTGGGACGCATCCTTGTAGCTCAGGTGGCTGAGGCGGCTAAGGTGCAGACCACGTAAAGCCCGAGGACCCAGGTTTGAGGTTCTAGGCCAGGGGTAAAACAAACACAGCAACAAAAAAAGTCTTGCCCCAGCTGATAATTATTATTTCAAGAATTCCTACCATTACACTATAATTAAAGAAATAGGGTGTTTGAGTATATCATATTGAAATTTTAGCTCTACTATTCACTGAATGCATATTTCTTTTATAAAATGAACTGTGAAACAATTTCACGGTTCACAATTTTATCAATCCATATATAAAATGAAGAATTAAGATGTAGTGTAACTATTTGCATATTTCTTAAAATCTGATATGATTAAAATATTAACACTTAAGGAAAATAGTCTGCATGTTAGCAATATAGAAATACAAATATTATTTGGGAATCATATTAGGGGATCATGCTACAGTAGAACTAGTTATCAATCACATGTTCAGTATTTTTATACATATCAAGCTGGAAAGAAGTCTACCTTATTGTTAGGAAAAGAGTAAGAATGTGTAGGTATTTTGTTATGGTACAGTAAACACTAAGAAGCAAAAAGAATTCCAATTTTAACAGGTATAAAAGGAGTGGTATAAATAAGTTTAGTCCACAGAACTAGAACAAAAACATTTAATGGTGCACTCCTGTGTCTCAGCAGCTAAGCTGCAGGCCATGTAAAGTGAGAGCACCTGGGGGTTCCAGACCTGGGACTAATGGAAAGAAAAAAAAAACCAAAAAAACAAAACAAATAATACTCTAAATTAAAACAAAGTTGAAAGGCAAATAGTTTTGAATGGATATTTTACCTTACAATTTACCTTTGTACAGCTCTTTAATACTTTCTAACTGGAAACAAGAATATATCTGACTTATATTTAATGGCGAAATAGGCACTATTTCCCTCATAAATTGTTTAATCTAATCATAAGCCTAAAAACAAAACAATAAAAATCAACTTCAAAACTTGTAAAAACAAATGTGGAAATGAATCATAGCAATCAAATGCAAGTACACTTCAAAATAGCAAAATGTGAAAGCCATGGCCAACTCAATCCTTCCTATATCAAGGCATTTCATTTATGGTTTTCCACAGTTTATAGACAAATCAGGATAAGGGTAACCCCGGAGGGAAGAAAATTATGTTTATTATTCAAATACATAAAAAATGTGTCAAAAATTTTTATTTCTTTCAAAAACTCTTACTCTAAAGAACTTAGAATATTATTTACTATTTATTTCTCTAAGTATTCAGGGTATAGTATTGGCACAATCGTAGGTTGACTTAGCAATGGTTCTGACTCCAGAGGCAGAGAAGTGGCAGGACACAAGGAAGCATCTGTGGATACTTTAAGATAAAAGGATTGCACTGTGTAAAGATTTGCTGCCATTATAAATGACTATATTTAACATCAGAGAAAATGCCAATGTTAAGTGATAAAAACAAACAACAAAAAGTATGAAATAGTATTAAACAAAATATACACATACATAAATATTCTTTTGAGTATAAGCATGGCAAAAATCTTGAATAGCAAATACCCAAAACTCAAATTGTAGTGCTAGAGTTACAATTATTCTTTAAATTATTTGGCATTGAGTTAAAAAAAAAAAAAGAGCTATCATGTGAGTAGAAAAAAAATAACAAAGCAATTCCTACTTTTGGAGGGAAGAGAAAAAAATCAAAAACTTTTTTTTTTACTCCAGAAACACTAAACAGGAAGATCTTGTTGATAAACACTAAGAGCAAAATTAAGTAAAATTTGCTAATTCTCATGTATTAAAACTTGCAGGCCTTTAATGCCAAGCACATGAGCTTTCAGTACTTAACCTCTTTACGTCATTTTCATGGAAAACAAACTGTTTTTATTTAAAAAACACCTATCAGAGAGCTCTGGTAGAGTAGCAGTTAAGTCAGTCACCTTTGGAGGAATGAAGTCCATGTACCATCCCAGGAACCTGGGTTCACGTCCCAGGAACCTGGGTTCATGACCCAGGTCTGGGGAAACAAACAATGTGAACAACTAAATAAAAATAAAATAAAATACCTCTTCCTCCTCTCTTGCTGACTAGTAGTTTTCATTCCTGCCTGCACCTTTCTATTAAAAACAAAACAAAAATAACTACCACAGGGAGACATTACTATAAAAGCAGGATTTATCACAGTGAATAAAATAGCAAAAACATGATCCTCTCACATCTCTGTGACAAAAGATATCAAGCACTTACTTATCTCACGTAGAATAACAAAACTATTCTGAAGAAGTTAAAATTGTGGGTCAGAACCTGGAATGCCTGAATTGGAATGGCTACATTCCTTATTCTCTTATTCTCTGTATAATTCCAGATTATTCAAATTGGCTGTGTTAGTTTTCTCACCTGCAATGGAATATATCTCCATTATGAGGATTATGAGGATTTTGAGTTAATGTAAAAAAAAAAATTGCCTGGCATGGTTAAGTAAAAAATAAACGTTAGCTTCTGCAGAGCAAAAGAAATGTTCTCTAAAACAAATAACAATCTACTGAGTGGGAGAAGAATTCAATATCCAAAATATACAAGGACTTTATAAAACTCAACAGAAAAATAAATAATCTGATCAAAAAAGGGATTGAAAAAGAAAAATTGAATAGACAAGACATACAGATGGCCAACAGGCACATGAAAAGATGTTCTTCGTCACTTATTATAAGGGAAAGGCAAATCAAAACAAGAACGAGACATCACTTTATACTCATGAGATTGGCTATTATTCAAAAGTCTGGAAACAACAAATGTTGGCAAGGATGCAGAGAAAAGGGAACACTCTTACACTGTTGGTAGGAGTGCAAATTGGTGAAATCTTTATGCAAAGCAGTATGGAAATTACTAAAAAAATTGAGAATGGAAATACTATACAATCTCATCATCCCACTTCTGGTATTTACCCAAATGACACAAAAACACTTAACTTGCAGAAATATTATGCATCTGTGTTTATTGCAGCATATTATTATAATAACCAAGAAGTGGAAACTACCTAAGTGCTCCATGTCAGATCAGTGGACAAAGATGTGGTATACATACTGCAGAGCCCTTAATAAGAGAAAATCTGCCATTTTGATAACATGGTTAGAACTAGAGATTATGCTAAGTGCAATGTCAGAAGGAGAAAGACAAATACTGGATGATCTAAACTCGCATGTGGAATATAAAGAAACAAAGCAAAGGAACAGACAAAACAAAAAAAACAACCCTTGGACATTAACAATAGAATTGAGGTTAGTAGTAGAGAATGAGGAGGGAGTGGGGGCAATGGTGGAGGGGTTCAAAGGAAAATGGTAAATAACTTTTGGTAATTTAATGGTAGACAGGATGTGGTATCACAAACTTGAGGAATGGGGAATGTGTATATACGGGTTTATATTATTTTGTAATCAAAGTTAGCTCAATAAGCATAAAAAATTGAAAAAAAATTAGCTATTATTAGTCATCATCTTTCCAGTCATATCACCATATAGTGATTCTATTACAGCAGCCAGGCTATCCCCCATCTGCATGATTTTATTCTGGATTATTTCAAACATGAACAAAAGTAGACTCAGAATGTGATAAACCCTTAGTTTAGGGCCCACATTAAACAATTACCTCAGTCTATCTTTTATCATCACTACCACCAATTTACTCTAACTTCTTTTCATCCCCAATTATTTTGCAGTTAACTTTAGAAATCATTATTTGTAAGTCTGTAAGTTCATCACTCTTAAATATAGGAACTCAACTAGATCTATTTAAATGTGTAGTCACTTTTTATCCCTTTCATGTTTTCAGTCCTTAATGGCTTCCCCTTAAAGTAAAATTCAACATTTTTACCATTTCTAACATAGGGTTATACAAGTTCCAACTGCTGCACACTTCTCAAACCATCTCCTGTACTACCATTGCCTTGCTTACTCTTGTCCACTATTCACCTACTTGTCTTGAAAAACAGCAAGCAGGTTATAGAGAAATGGTCCTGTACTGGCCAATCCTTTTTCTGAGTTACAAGACTGCCACATTAATCAGAATATAATAAACTCCCAGGGACTAAGATGGGTATTTTTTTCTTTACTTTATTCCCAGGGCCTGAAATAATGTTTAAGAGTATGTCTTCAATAAACCTATGCTGCCACTGGTTTGGTTACTCTCTCTTCTTTAGAGTTCTGCATCTGAATATTTAGTGATCCACTGGTTAATCCTGTTAGATTGTGGCTCAGGCATTTCAAATTATACCCAAGTCAACTAAACTCCTTTTCCATTAAAAATCTGTTCTCTTCCTATTCTTTGTTTTCTGTCTCAAATCTGACGGTCTTTCTAGATACTCTAGTCTCTAACACACCTCCACTGATTGGTCAACAACTTTTGCTAGTTTTACCATAAAATGTTCACAAAATTAGTTTCCTATTCTCTATTTCATTACTAATGTTTTAGTTCAGGCCTATTTTACTCACTTGGATTATTGCACTAACCTCCTAACTGGTCTCTAGGTACCTAATCTTTACTTACTAATCCATTCTTTATCCTTGCGCATGAAACTGTTTTCTGAAATGTAAGTCTAATCATATCATTTCACTCATTAAAAAAGCAAATTGGCTACAATAGATCAAAGAAAATGATGAAAACTAAATACTACTATCCAAAAAAGTAACTTATTTCTTCATGTGACTTAAAGCTATATGGAAATAAGCTAAATATTACATGTAATAAATCAGTTTCTCAAAAAAATGTTTTAAAAGGGGAGGGCAAATGAACAATCCAACAAAATGTTATAGTAATAACATAATACTTAATTTAGCCCAGACAGATCTACAATGCTTAGCAGGTTACTTTAGTTCACACAAAACAAAACAAAAACTAGGCAAACTATTTCATTACCTAATTTATTGTTTAATTAAAGAACATATGTGATCATTCTGAAATCATATTTGGAAAAAGGTTAATTTTAATCTAAAATATTCAACAGGGTTATAAAGTAAACCAAGGTGACTACAGTTAATAGAGTAGTGCATATTTGAAAAGTGGCTAAGAGAAAATCTTAAAAGTTCTTATCTTAAACAAATTTTACACCTACAGATGGTGACAGATTTTAGACTTACTGTGCTATTTTGTAATATAAACACTGAATCATTATATTGTACACTTGGAACTAGCATAATGTTTTATGTCAATGATACCTCAATAAATAATAATTCAGATAATGAAGTAGAAAACTTACCTTGCAAATACCCTGTATTTATTTGCCTTTTCTTTGCCATACTGAACTGATTGGACTTCAGTTCTGCCACTGAAATATATAAATAAGCACAATAAAATCTTTAAAAGAACTATAAGATGAAGTGACAACACATTATATGATTACAATTTCAAGAGACAAAGATATTTCAAGCAGAGAAAAGGGAGTAGAGATTAAAAAGATTGCATTACATTCCAGTTCTACCTGAATGAAGTTTAATTAGTTCTTCCACTAATGAACAAATGATGTGTTCCATAGCTTCTTCATTTTCAGACACTTTTTTATTTGAGAGTATGAGAGAAATAATTTTGCATGAGAGGAATCCCTTCTCTATGCCTTGGAAAGACCTTCTATCTAGATTCAGAAATAGTTTGCTACGGTCAGTTCATCTAGGTCCTGTCTTTACTTCATAGGTTTGTAATTGAGCTAGTGTCTCTTTCATCAAATGAGAAATAAAGGGAACTTTTTAACATGAATGATATAGGGCATCTATGAAACGCCCACAAGTAACATCATACTTAACAGGGAAAGAATGAATGCATTTCTTTAAGATAAGGAACAAGACAAGGATGTCTGTTCTCATCATGACTAGTAAACACTGTATTTGAGGTTCTACCTGGAGCAATAAGAAAATAAGAAATAAAAAGGATCAGAATACAAAGAATTAAAACTGTTTTTAGCCTCTAGGTGAAAAACCTATTCAAAACTACAAAAAATAAAAATAAAAAACCACTTTTAGAATAAATGAGATAAGCAAACTTCTAGGAAGATCAAAATAAAAAAAAATTAATTGCCTTTCTACCTAGTAGCAATTTTCAATCAGAAATTAAAATTTAAAAAGATTTAGAATAACATAAATATAAAAGAATTGAGGATAAATTTGGCAAAGATGTGAAAGATGTACACTATGAGAACCACAAACACTACAGAGAAATGGAAGACTTAAAAAAAGATACACCATGTACAACTCAGAAAATTCATTATTTTTTTAAGGTCACAATTCTCCTGAAAGCGATCTATAGTTTCAGCACAATCTCAATTAAAATCACTGGTCTTTTTCTTTTTCATAAAACTGAACAGTTAATTCTAAAATTCAGATGGCAATGCAAAGGATCTAAAAAATCTGGAACAACTTTCAAAAATACACAAAGTTGGAGTATTCCAAAAGTCTAGATAATCTTTCATAAATATGGAAAAATACTGATTTTCAACAATTGTTCAAAGGTAATTCAGTAGACAAAGGGTAATCTTTTCAAAAGTGGTCCTGGTCAACTAGATATTCATATGCACAAAACCAAACTTCAATCCATACTTCTTCATATCATACATAAAAAGTATTTCCAAATGGATTATAGACCTAATTATAAGAGCTAAAACTACAAAACTCTTATAAGAAAAGAGAAGAATAAACTTTCGTGACCTGAGGTTAGACAAATATTTCTTAGATAGGATGCCAAAAAAAAGACCCTTGGAAAAACAAACTGGTTAAGTTGAACTTTGTCAAAATTACGTGCTCTTCAGAAGCCATTAACAAAATGAAAAAACAGGTACTGATGAGAATGTCATAGAATTGGAACTCGTAACTACTGGTGGGTACATAAAATGGCACAAATTGCTTTGCAAAATGATTGACAATTTCTCACAAAGTTAAAAATAGACCTGACATTTTATCTGGTCATTCCATTCCTAGGTATTAACCTAAGGGAAATTAAAGCAAGCACCCATACTTACACATTAATATTCAAAGTTTTATTTATAACAGCTAAAACTTAGAAGAACCCATGTAGGGAGAAAGCCACTTGACAGTCATAACTGAGTGAATGGATAAACAATTTATGGTATATCTATCTAAACAAAGAAATTCCTTTTTATAATAAAAATTAATCAAATCAGACAAGAGAAATGAACATTAGAATAATTATTTTGAGGTAAGAGGTCCTATTAAAATACTATGTACACATATGCTTACATTCATATAAAATTCTATAAAATGGAAAGAAAAAGTACACTAGTATCATGGAAACAAAGAATGGTGAGAGAGTGGGTTATCTAAAAGGTCTGAAGTCAATTTGGAAGTGGATAAGCTTGCTATCTTGACTGTGGTGACAGATAAATGGATGCATATTTATCATCAAACATCACATTTTAAAATGTAAATATAGTAGTTCACTCTATGTAAATTATATCTTAATAAAACTGCTTAAAAATGTATAATCTGCCAGTGCTAAACTCATATTTCCCCAAAGGCTATAAGAGCCAGAATGGCAGCTGTTGCTCTCTGTTCTGCCAATATTTTGTGGTTTTTTTAAAAATTATTCTTGAGCTTGTCTTTATTATAATCTATGGTAGAAATTTCATTGTTTGAATGATTTTCTCCACAATTGGTTTAACCTTCTTTTGCCTTTGCTGTCCAAATGACTTCTAGATTTTCTGTTTGCTGTGGTATAAATTTGGCTTAATTTTTAATTTTTTTCTCATCCTACCTGAAACTAATCTGAGTTATACTAGAAGGTTGTTACTGCATTCTAAGCTATATGCTGCCTAAGTGAAATGGCACACACACATATATATATTGATGTGCATATTTATATTTCAATGACAGGAAAGAAGAGCTCCACTTGAAATGTGTACCACTTACATAATAACCCTGGTCGTCAGTGAGGAATTGAGTTTATTAAGGGATCCCATCAGGGCCTTTACTGTTTAATCACTGCAGATTTCTTATATTCCTGCTGATTTTTAGTATCAACAGGTAAGGTTTTATGCTTTTCCCCTTGACTTTCACCATTGATCCAATACTTGCTTTCTCAGTCTATTTACTCTTAATCTTGAAGTACCACAACTATACTTTTCCCACTATTTTTAAGAAGATGAGAAAGACACGATACCAAGTCGGAAGTCACTTTTTTCATGGTTAAAATTTTATGATTTATTTTTAAGTGTTGTTACTGGCTTTAAAGGCTACCTTTACTACTTGGGTAGTGTTAAGGAGAAATGACAAGCATTTTTAATGGTATATACTACACTTAGTTTTGTGCGTTATTTTTTTCTGAAATGATTAACTGGGCGGCATTTATAAATGTATGAGGTTCACAAAAAATAAATTTCCTGGCCTTCATCTAAATATTTCCTCATGTCTTTGTAATATGAATCAATCTAATACATGGTAAAAGTTTTTATTTATTGATAGAAAATGTAGTATGGTGAATCAGAAAACAAAAACAAATAATACTTATGTTATTAGAAGATCCTGAATGCCTTTCTATGGGATTTTACAAGGTTTGAATAAAAAATAGCTTTTGGTATGCTTTGTTGAAGCATATGTTAGGTCAGTCCCCTCCGAAGAGTGGAGGCCACATACTCCTGGGTTGGAGTCCTGTGTCCAGCGGGGAACAACTAATGTAAACAACAAAATAAAAATAAAAATAAAATGCTTCTTTCTCCTCTCCCTGCCTGTCTGCTTGCCTTCATTCTTGCCTATACCTACCTTTCCTTTAAAAAACAAAACAAAAATCTTTTATAAACCTTTTAAGAATTACATAGGAAAAACTAAACAAATCTTCAAATTTAGTTACCCCCCCAAAGATTGCTGTTGTCAGGAAAAAATAAAAGCTACCAAAAACAAATAAGACAATTTTAGCAAAATGAACCTGGGTTTATTATTCAATGATAAACTGATTTTTTTCAAATAGCTGTTTTGAATGCTTTATAATAAAGAATCTGACAACTCACACATAAAAAAGCAAAAATTATACTGAAAAAAGTATGCTCACACTGAAGACTTTTGGTATTTCTAAATAAAATAAAGTCACCTTAGAGCAAATATAAGTTTTCTTGTAAATTCTTAATGAAATCATAGTAATGATAACATGTCTAAGATTACAAATAATCAAACACAGTTGTTTACTTTAGAAAATAATGATCTAGACTATAGTCGGTGGAATGGGTTTATCTTATATCACAATAACTATAGCACTTTTTTCTAATAGAAACAAAGAATTCACACGACAAAGAGACTTTGACTCAGTAGATATGTCTAAGTACCAAAGATGCTATGGTTCAATAAATTAGACTTACATTTTAAAGGAAGGAAAAAATCTAATTAAACATTAATGTATAGGTAATACTTACCAGTACCGAAATTTTGAACCTAATGTAAAATAATGTGCAAAAAAATTCTTTTGAGGTGGAAGTGGTCTGTCCAAACGAAAAAACGTGTGATGTTCTACACATGCTTTCCACAAATTTTTACATGCTCTGTAATTCACCATATTAAATCCCAGTAATGTTTCTCTAGATTCATGCTGTAATAAATAACAAAATGACAAAATATCAGGAGAATGTCAGGATCAAGTGTTTCATATAATGTATTTTCACAAATATTTTAGCTTTGCAAAAACTAATGCCTATAGCATCAATTTTGCTTATCCAATAAAGAAGTTAGTAAACTGAAAGGCTTTCAACACATGGATCTTACACAGTAATATCACTACTCTTAGCTACTTTTACTTTTGATCATAGAAATGTTTAAAATTGATATTAATGTTTCAAACTTAACTATTTTAACCTGTTTCAAAATATAATCTGGCCCATGAATTAAACTTAAGATATACCATCATATATCAGCATCTCTAAATATAAAAATCTACCTATATTACAAATAAGAATACACAGAACTTTTAGACACTATTTGAAGCTCAAATTTAAATATAAGTAGCAATAGAACCATTTCTTTAATTTTTCTTGAAAAGTTTCTCATAAATTACTATCTGAATAAATCATTTCACTGAAGCAAATTATATATATCAAGGCATACACATCCCAAGTGCAAAGCTGATTATCATAAGAGGACCATACCATTTACCTTATCAGATCAAGAAATAGATCATTAACAGCACCTCTGAAGTATCCCATATCCACTTCTACCAGAATACCTTTGCAAAGGTAATCACTCTTCTGATTTGTATCACTATGTATTCATTGTACTTGTTTTTAATCTTTATAAACATGGACTTGTGCCTGTGTTGTCTTTACATTTAACTTCTTTGGTTCAACATTATATCTTCAAATTGATTGATATAGTTGTGAAGTAGTAATTTACTAATTTTCATTCTACATGGCATTCTATTAGGTAAGTAAACAATAGCTTATTAACCCAATTATTATTGTAGAGGTCTAATGCTTCTAGTTTGGAAGTGAAAATGTAATGCTGACATACATAAACACACACACACATACACAAACCTGTATGGTATCTGGTAGACATATGTGCACATTTCTATTGTTAGATAAGCATGTGTTCACCATTAGTAGATAATGTTCAACAGTTTTTTAAATAAGTCAATAAATGCCCCCTTCCATTAGCAGTGAATGTTTAACACATCACCAACCACTGGTTTAATCTTCCTATTATCCTGTTCTGGATGACTATAGGTATCACATTTTGGTTATAACTCTTACTTTCCTGATGATCAATGAGGTTTAACACTTTTGAATCTTATTTGTCACGCAGATGGCCTCATTTTTGCAATCTCTTCAAGTCACTAGCATATTATTGGATACAATATAAATAAGGATGTGATGTGTGTGCAAGTGTACCATATACATTTTCTGTACACTTTTACAGTCTTAAAGATTATTTTTATATTTCTAATTACTACAGTTATAAATTTAAACATAGTCAAAGTCTGCCCTGGTGGCTCAGCTGTTAAGCCAGTGGTTGGGGCATAGACCATGTAAAGAACAAGGGCCTGGGAGAATAGCCAAATAAAATACAGAAATAAACAAACAAATAAATAAATAATAGCGCTTCCTCCTCTTCCTTCCTTAAAAAGGCTTCTTCCTCCTCTCTTTTCCTGTCTTTAAAATAACAACAACAAAAACAAAAACATGGTCTAAGTTGTTGATCTTTTCTTTTATGGTTAGTCTTCTTTGCCCCATTAAAGAAATCTATGCCTATAAAAAGGTCATGACAATATTTCCATACCTAAAATACAGTAAAACGCCCATATGTAAGGACTAAACTACTGTTATATCAAATGTTTAAAAAGTCATTTTTTGATCATTAGAGAATTCTTAATAATGCTTAACAGTTGCTTTGTATGTGTTACATGTTCTACCACATACCATAGCATGATGCAAAATAAGAGAATGTCTCACAGAGTATGACAGCAGCAATGCTTCTCAGGTGAAGCAAAATCTAAGCAGCATATATAATTCTCCCCTTTTTCAACACTTCACATACTTCAAAACTATATGGCACATCTTGGGGGAGTAGTGGTTGGGGCCACTGCCTCCAGCCATCACAGTCCACATAGACTCCAAGGTCCCAGGTTCATATCCTGGGCCCTGGGGAAACAACCAAGATGAATAACTAATTAAAAATTTATAAAATGCTTCCTCCTTCTCTCTTCCTGTCTACTTACCTACTCACATTCATTCCTGCCAGTACCTTTACTTTAAAAAGGCGAAACTATGTGATTTTGACATTCTACTAATTGTATTTAGAATACAAAATAATTTTCATACTCACATTTTGTAACATTGCTTACAAACTTTTTATTGTGAAATAAGTATATTCCATAAAGTTTGAGTATTTAAAAACAAGTGATGTTTCAGAAAAAAAAAAACATTAACAATGAACATTCTGCTGCATATGCTTGTATACAAAGTTTAATCTTAGCTAGCTCTTTTTTGCAAATGCTGTGGCTGAATGCATTCCTGATACTGTACCTCAGAGAAGAGTTGTGAAAATTAAGTAATATGAAAATGGCTGGTATATTACTATGATATATTAAGATCTCATAAATATTAGATGTCATAACTATTATTATATCATTATTACTAATAATGTGCTTTAAAGGAAAGCAAGTTGAAAAGCTGAATTTTATACTGCCTTCTATCAGTAAAATTATTTAGGTAAAATATTTATTTTTTAATTTCCCAAAAAGATTGTTTCCACTAAGCATTTATTAAGACACTGTAAGACTATTCATTAGCAACATTAGTCATACTAGTCATGACCTAGAAATGGTAAAATGACCACTAACTTAAGGATAAATAAATTTTGGTATAGTCATTCAGTAGACTATCATAAAACAATGGAGCAATTTATTTCTATGGCAACAACATTAATGAATCTTATAATGTTAAGGGAGAAGAGGCAAAGAGATTATTCTATATATTTTACTTTTTAAAGTTCAAAAATAAGCAAAGTAATATATGGTGAGAGAAATGAAAATAATGGTTAATTTTTGGGAGGGATAATGACTGAAAGTGGACATCAGCTCCATTATCAACAATGCCAGCTTCTGTGGTAATATAAATATTACATATCTGTATATATAATAATATATACCAAAATCTATACTTAGTATCTTTTTTAGTTACATTTTAATAAAAATTATTGATAAAAACTACCATATTTTGTGAGCATAAATGAAATATCAACCAAATATATCAGCATCTTCTGATAAAATATAACTGATTCAAATTCATCTTAAGGTTTTGAATATATATTTTATATACATAACAACCATCTTGAAATCTGTATTAATTTGTCAAGATTTTAAAGAAATAATATAAGTTAAAGAATAAGGTTTATTTTGATGTAATAATAAATTCATTTATAAGACAAAATTCTTTTCAACTCTTGTATTTCCATAACTCAATTTGATGTACTTAATATATAAACAGTACATTACCATGCCAACAAAGTGAAGAAATGTACTACACATCACAAACAAGAAAAAAAACAAACTAAAATATGATATAAATGTATATACTAAAGTGTAGATTTAATTCAAAAATAAAAGACATAAAATACTCAAATATTACCTTCATACATGAACCTCAGGAATAAGCTATGCATATCAGGATTGATAGATTAGTTTCTAAGTTTAAGACACAGTTTAATGGATATCTAAAACTTAAAATGAGAACACAAAAACATTGGGAAATACATCTTTCGAATGATATTAATTAACTCAGTAAGCAGTTGTCAACAATATTAATAACATTTCATTTGTCTTAAAAGTTGTCATGACTCACTAGTCATTTCTTAAAAATACTTCATTTATATTATTAATAATTATTAGATTGATACTCACCAATTCTTTTCTAAGTTGAATAAAAAATTGTTTGCACTTAAAAGAAATTTTTACAATCTTTAACCTAGATAAAAAGAGATGAATTGCGATATTTACAATGTTGAAGATTAAAACAGTAACAAATTATGTAACTATAAAAATTATCTTTTAACTGTATATCTGTAACATTTGAACATTTAACTATATATACATCCACACAGTACATAAAGGAATCTAAACTTTCAGTGTTTCATAAAAAAATAGTTTATGTGCTTAACTGAGGAAAGTTTTATTAGAATATCTGCTATGAAACGAACATGCTCCAATTTTATATCTAAAGAAACATACAAAAACATGTCACAAATCAAAATTTCAAGAAATATCAAGAGCATAGTTATTTATTCTTAAAAATCCTGTTGTTGTTCTGTTTCTGCATTAAAGAGTTTGAAAAGCACCATGCTATCCCAACACAAGTAAAAAGATGAACGGACTGAAAAATCGACAACTTGTCAAAAATTAAACTACAGATCAAGGAAGACCAGAGAGGAAATCGGAATAAATACGTAAAAAACTAAGCTAATATATGTTATTTTAAAATTCTAAGGAAAAAATATTGAAAGAAATATAAGGCGGAGAAAAATCCCTTACCTATAGAGGAACAAAGATCAAAGTTACATCTGACTTGTTAGAAACCACAAAGCAAAAAGAGGGGGCAGTGAAATAAAGTATTAAGAGAAAGAAATCACCAATCTAGATTTTTTTCCTGCAAAATACCCTTCAAAAGTTAAGGAAAAGTACTTTCTCACACAAAAATAGAGGAAATTTGTGGCCAGTAGACTGCCTTGCAAGATGCTAAAAGGAGGAAAATAGTATAGGTAGAAATTTAGATCTACATAAAAAAAGACCAATGAAAAAGGAATAAGAGAAGGTAAAATTAAAACTTTTTCTTATTTTCAATTGATTTAGCTGATAGTGTTCACAACAATAAAAGCAACACTGTGCTCAATTATGCATGCTTATGTATTATCATAGATCTACACTTATATATATTTGTGTAATGAATGACAGTAATGATATAAAGAATGGGAGGAAGAAAAAAGTTTTATAAGATATAATATCCGTGACACAGTATACTATTATTTCAAAGTGGACTTGGATTAGTTATAAATGTATATGCAAATATGGCAATCAATAAAAAAAGAAAGTAAATGATATGCCAGGAGAACAAATTCATAAAAAATGCTCACATTAAATCACATATGCCAGAAAAAGAGTGAAACACAAAAACAAAAACAAAAGACAAGGGCAGCAATAGAAAAAGTAAGGAATATAGTAGATATTAACACAAATACATCAATAGTACCTTAGAATCTAAATGATTTAAATGGGCCAAGTAAAAGATAGATAATGTCACAGTGGATCAAACAGAACCCAATTCACAGTTACCTATAAGAAACCCACTTTAAATATAAGATACATACAGGCTAAAAGGCAAATGGATGAAGCAGAGTTCAGAGGGGCAGACTGTGAACTTGCTTCCTGGCTGTGGAGCTGCAGAAAGGGAGGGACCAGCCTCCTTCTTCATCACAGAACTCTTCAGTGTCTGTGTAGCAAAGCACAAGAGCTGACTGAGATCATTCTGGCACTGAAGAACTATGGAGAGTGAGACCCATCCTCACAATGATCAAGGGAGCACATAGGGGCCAAGTGCATTCTTGTTTCCAAGGTTAGGCTCTGAAGAACTGCAAGGGAAAACCTGGCCACCACCTTCCAAAGAAGCCATAGTCTCTGCACAGAGTAACACAGGGGATCTAGTGGTGAGTGCCCTTTGCAATGGAGAGCTATAGTGAGTATCATTCACCTCACTGATTGACAGAGCTCACAGGGGCTGACTCTGAACTTGCACTCAGGCTGCTGAACTATAAAGAGGGTGAGAGTCCTGCCCCAATCATCACAAGAAGCTTTAGTTTCTATAATCAGCAGGGCACGTGGGATCTGCCTGTGAACCTCCTGGCACTGGAGATGAGTCGGGGAGTGAGTCCCAGAACCAGTAACAGGAAACTGCCTATTGAAGCCTCAGGGCTTGACAAGCTCACAGGGGCTGCCTGGGAACTTGGTCCTTGAACTGGAGAGTTTCCTATCAGCAACATGGCAAGAGAACTGCCCCAACCCCACAAAAGCAGTGACCATCACTGAAGTAGCATTAGTGGCCTACCACAAGACAGCATACTAGAGAGGAATAGGCCCCATTCCCTACTGGTCAAGTTAGGACCCAACACAATTATTCAGGAAAAAATCTAAAGTAAAAGAAAAAGAAAACCACAGTGCTAAATCCAAGACTAAGAAAAAAAAAAACATGCTAAAATCAAAGTCTCACAGACACACACTTGAATGGCCCCAAAACAGGAAGATGTCATAAGATCCTCAGAGAAGAATGCCATTGACATTGATTCAGGCAACCTAATATATAAAGCCTTCAAAATAATTTAAAAAATTAATGAGATGAAGGGAAAAAACAAAACTACATAAAGGCAAAAGGAAGTTCTCAAAAAATAAGTTAGAGATCAAAGGGAGTACTTAAGGAGATTGAGGCCATGAAGAAAGTCCTAGAAGAAATGACAGACAAAAATACAACCAAGGAATTAAAGATAAACATGGAAAGTTCCACAAACAGACATAAAGTCTCACAGAGCAATGAATATGGAAATTAAAGGCAAGATAACAGAGGTGACCCTCACGTAAGAGAAACAAGATTGAAGAAAAATGAAGACACCCTATGAGAAATACCACACTATGAGAAGAACAAATAATAAGGTTAATAGATGTTCCAGATGGTGAGGAGAGAAAGAAAGGAAAAGAAAACCTATTTAAAGATCTAACAGAGAACTTCCCAAATCTGTCACAGAAGCAATCACAGAGGTCCAAGAAGCAGAGAGAACATTGAACTTCTAAATGTATAAAGACCTACCCCAGACATAGAGGAGGGCAGAGGGGGTCCAACAGGAGAGGACAAAAAACACACTAAAAAAGGATAGAAAAACATGAAATCTGTACTAATATCTAAGTACGATACGGTATTAGTTAATAAAAGACTGTCATAGAGAAGTAAATAAAGAGATTCACAGCTGTAAGCAGATGAAACTGACAGAATACACAAAAATTAGCCAAAGGAAAAAGCAAACATAAGCAGGGAATGAAGCAACAAGTGCAGAGAATCAACAGAAAGACTCGAATGATAGTACTATAGCCTACCTTTCCGTTATCACCCTAAATGTGAATGAACTGAAACTCAGTAATCAAGACACAGAGTGACTGGTGGATCAAAAAGCCATCAATATTATGGCTAGAAGAAACTCATATCAGATCCAAAGATAAACAGGTTGAAAGTAAGGGCTATGGAAAAATATATCAAAGCAACAATAATGAATGGAAATCAGGAACGGAAATAGCAATATCTAATATCAGATAAGACAAACTTCCAAATAAAAAGGGTATCACAGGGCAACATTCCATTATGGTAAAGGGGATAATTCATCAAGAAGAAATAACTATCATCAACAATGTATTTATTCAATGCAGGACATCTAAATATATGAGAAATATCAACAGACTTTAAGGAAGACATTGACAGTAACAAAATAATAGCAGGGGACCTTCAACACTCTGCTTGTATCAATAAATCCAGGCAGAAAAGTGAACAAATAAATAAGAACCCTAATTGAAATAACACATTACATAGACCGGATGCAGGGAAAATAGAATGATATATGTAAAATATATGCAAAATGCAAAAGCTTGCAGAGCTGTTGATTAACTACAAAAATATTGTTAGCAGCCAGAACCTTATGTTTACCACCCTACCCTCCTTTTTAGTTAATGCAAAATCTCTAACCTTTATTAACTTGAAGAATAGAAAGAAGCAATGAAACTTGGTGGTGCCAGGAGAAGATGAAAGAAGTTGAGAAATGGCAAATAAGACTATGCTGAGGCACTGCTGAAATAAAAATTAACTTGTAGTTATCATCTGGAAGGGAATCGATCCTCAAGAATGAAGAAAACGAGGTGGTGCTACCCCTATAAAAATAACAGACTCCTTTCCCTAAGGAGGTCTGCAATCTTTCAGGCAAGAGCCACTGTGTCTTCTTTTGCCTGGCAAAGCAATAAATTTCCTTTTCTTTATCCACCCAAACTCTGCCTCCCCATTCCTGATTCGGCCCCTAGATGCACAGACTGTTTTTGGTACTATACCTAACAGACATATAAAAGTTGATCTACTCCAACAAAAAATAATATACATTCTTCTCAATTGTACATGCAAAGTTCATAGTGATAGATCATATCCTGGGAAACAAAACAATTCTCAGCAAATTTAGCAAGACTGGAATTATAGGAAGCATCTTCTCTGACCACAAGGAGGTGAAATTAGAAATGAATCAGAAGAGCAGAACTGGAAGAACAACAAAGATGTGGAGAGTGAACAACATGATTCTGAACAACCCCTGGATTATCGGTGAAATTAAGACTTACATGGAAACAAATGAACAGGTTTCTAGAATCCTACAACCTCCCAGAACTAAACCAGGAGGAAACAGAAAACTGGAACAGATCAATCTCAAGCACAGAAATTGAAGCAGTAATAAAAAAATCTCCTAAACAAAAGCCCACGTACAGCTGGCTTCACTACCGAATTCTACCAAACATTCAAAAAACAAAAAAAAGGTAATCCCCATTTTCCTTAAGTCTTTCACAAAATTGAACAGAAGGGAAAACCCTTCAAATTCATTCTATGAGGTTATATTATCCTGATTCCAGAATTTGTTAAGACAGCACCAAAACAGAAAACAACAGACCAGTATCACTGATGAACACAGGCGCAAAAATCCTCAACAAAATCCTGGCAAACAGAATTCAATAGCACATCAAAAAATTTATACATCATGATCAAGTGGGATTTATTCCAGGGATACAAAGATGGATCAACACACAAATCAATGTAATATACCACATTAACAAAGTGAAGATCGAAAACCACATGATCATCTGAATAGATGCAGAAAAAGCATTTTGACAAGATTCAACATCCACTCATGATAAAAAAAAAAAAAAACCTCACCAAAACAGGACTAGAAAGAACATACATAAACATAGTAAGAGCAGTATATGACAAATCCAGAGCCAACCTTAATCAATGGTGAAAGATTGAAAGCCCTTCCCCCAAGATCTGGAATAAGACAAGGCTGCTCACTATCATCACTACTATTCAACAATATTCTGCGAGTCTTGGTCAGAGCATTAAGGCAAGAAAAGCACAATAAAGGAATCCAAAGCAAGTAATCAGTAATAAATAGGGCATTATATAATAATGGTCAATTCACCAGGAAAACATTAAAAATTCTTAATATGCACGTGCATAATAATAAAGCATTAAATGACATGAGGTACAAACTAAAAGAAGTACAAAGAGATTCACATGAAGCCACTGTCACAGTTGGAGACTTCAATTTCCCTTTATCAGAAATGGACAAATTCAGCATGCAGAAATTCAGTAAGGACATCACTGAACTCAATAACAATCAACCAATCCACTAGATATAGCTGAAATCTATAGACTTCATAAAATGGCAGCAGAATATACATGTACTTTAAGATTATCGGTAACACATACCAAAACAGACATGTGGTCATAAATAAACCTTAACACATTTAAAAGAATAGAAATCACATAGTCTGTTTTCAAAGCAAGTGGCATTAATCAAGACCTCAGTAACAGAAGAATTACTGGAAAGTATTAAAATAAGAGGAGATTAAATAATATACTTACAAATAAAACATGAATGAAAAAAACAACCACAAGAGAAATGTAAAGTTATCTGAAATAAATGAAAATGAAAACACAACCCATCAAATTTGTGCCATGTGTCAAAAGCAGTGCTTACAGGGAACTTTATAAACTAAGTGCATATATTAGGAAGATTAAAAATCAGCAAACTGTTTCCACTTTATCTAGTCTCACTTTAGGAAACTAGAAAAATAAGAGCAAATCAAATCCAAAGAAAATGAAAAAAAAAAAGCAGAAATCAATTTAATTGAAAATAAGAAATGAATAGAGAATTTCAATGAAAATAAAGGATATTTCAAGAGATAAGTTTATAGATATCTCTGACCAGAATATAAAAATTGCTAATATCAGAAATTAAACAGCAGATTTCACTACATATTCCTGAAATTAAAAGTATAATAAATCACAGTATGAACAACTCTATGCCCACAAACTTGATTATATCTTTGAAAGATGAAATCCGTTAAAACTCACACAGAAAGTAAAAGATAGGCATGATCCGCTGGCCTAACGGGTAATTCTGCTTCCTCTGAGCACAGTTCAGATACATGCAAGGACCTGGGTTCTTGAGGTGGGGAGAAGACAAGCAAGATAAACAACAAAATTGAATAAATAAAGTGATGTTTTTCCCTCTCCCTGCCTGCCAGCCCACTTATTCCTGCCTGCACTTATCCTTAAAACAAACAAACAAAAAACTAAACAAGCGTGTAGCTACTAAAGAAATATAATTAATTGATAATCTTCCAAAAGAGAAAACATCAGGCCTAGGTGGGCTCATTGGTAAACTGTACCTAACATTTAAGGAAAATATATTGTTTCTCTACAACTTCTTTTAGAGGATTAAAAACTCAGGGAGTTACTTCCTAACTTATTCTATGAGGCTAGCTTTTTCCTAAAAACAAGCCAAATAAAGAAATTACAAGAAAAGTATAGAAACAGTATCTCTTATAACCAAAGAATCAAAAATTCTTAACAAAGTATAAGTAAATCAAAAACAATAACAAATAAGAATTTCATACCACAACCAGGGGAGATTTACCAGTTGAGTGCAAGGCTGGTTTAACATTGAAAACCAATTAACATAGAATAATACATCAAAAGACTTAAAAGAGAAAAAAAAAATCATATCAATACATACAGAATAAGCAATTTACAAAGTCCAACATCCATTCATAATATAAACTCTCAGTAAAGTAGCAAAAGAGGCAAATTTTTCAACATCATGAAGTCTTCCCACAAAAATCCTATAGGTAGCATCATATTAAGAGGTAAGAAACTAAAAGCTTACTCATTTAGGTCAACAAAAAGGCAAAGATATCTTGCTCACTATTACTTTCAATATCATATATAAAGTCCTTGCTAATGCAGTAAGAAAGAAAAATGAAAGAAAAACAGATTAAAAGACACAAAAGGGACATTGTTCAGAACTGACATGATCCAAAAGAATCAACCAAAAAACTCCTGAAACAAGTAAGTGAATATAGTCAGGCTCCAGAACATTAGTTTAATATACACAAGTTGACTGTTTTTCTGTATACTAATGAATAGTGAAATTTAAAATTAAAAGCATAATACCATTTATATTAGTATCCTCCAAAAATATATACGTAAGTATAAATCTAACAAAAATGTCTGATTTATATGAGGAAAATAACAAAGCTCTTGCAAATGAAAGTGGAAAAGAACACTAAATAAACATAAAAACATCCAATATTCATGAACAGGAAGACCCACTGTTGTCAAGATTAGTTCTTTTTACCTTCCATAGATGCAAGGTAACCCCAAAGAAATCCAACAAGTTAATTTGTGCCGAAAAATGATTCTAACATCAGGCAAGACACCAAGAACATGATACTGATAAATAACAAAGCTGGAGGACCGATACTACTTGACTTCAAGACATATTATAAGCCGTAAAAGCAAGACAGTGTGGTATTAGGTGAATCATAAAAACAGATAAAGAAATCAGAATAAAGAATCAAGAAATAGACCCAAGTAAAGAGATTCAAGTGATCTTTGAGAAAGGATGTAAGGTAATAAAATGGAGTAAATACAATCTCTTCGGCAACAGGTGCAGGAATAAATGGACATCCAATGCAAAAACACGAATCTAGAAAAAGACCTATAACCTTCATATAAGAGCAAACCAGAGATGTAAATGTAACATGCAAACCTGTAGAACTATTAAAAAAAGGGCCATTATCCAAAAACATACAAACAACTCTTGAAACTCAACAATAAGAAAAAAAGCTACCTGATAAAAAATGCATCAGAGATATTAAGACACCTCATCAAAGACATAGATTGCAAATAAGCACATGAAAAGATACTCTCTATCATACGGTACTAAGAAATGCAAATTTTGAAAGCAAAAAACTACTATACACCTTTAGCAAGGCCAAAATCCAGAACACTAATAACATAAAATGTGAGTGAAGATGGGGAGCAACAGGAATTATCATCATTTTTTTTTGGTGGGAATGCAAAATAGAAGAGTCACTTTGAAGAAGAATGTGGTAGTTTCTTACAAAACTAAATATGTTTGTTTCATACCATCCAGCAATTAGACTCTTGGAATATACCCAAAGGAAGTAGAAACAATGTGCTCACAAAAACCTGCAGACAGATGTCAGTTTTACTCATAATTGCAAAAACTTGGAAGTAACTAACATGTCCTTCAGTAGGTGTAATGAGAAATAAACTGTGGTACATCCAGAGGATGGAATATATAGCTCTACAAAGAAATATGGTATCATACCATGAAAATACACAGGAAAAAATCAAATGTATTATATTACTACATGAAAGAAGCCAACATGAAAATGCTACAACCTGTATGAAAATCTGTAAAAAGCAAAACTATGGAACAAGTAAAGAGATGGGTGGATACCAGGTGTTAAGGGGTGGGGAAGAAAATTAGGCAGTGCATACAAGAGATTTAGGGCAATCAAACTATTCCATATGATACAATAATAATGGATGTCATTATATATTTGTATAAACTCATAGAATGTACAACATCAAGATGGAATCCCAATGAAGACTATGAACATTGGGTAATTGTGAACAGTGTAGGTAAATTGTTGGTATAAGAGAAAAAAAAAGCAAGCACCACTATAGTGAGTGATGGTATTAAAGGAGGAAGCTATGTATGTGCTGGGGCAGAGTAGGTATGGAAGTCTCAGTATCTTCCCTTCTCAATTTTGCTGTGAATTCGAAAGTCCTAAAAAACCAGCCTAAAAACTTAGATTAAAAATCAAACAAACAAAAAAATCAACAACTATAAGCAGTATTTGGAGAAAAATGTAAGATTTCAAGGTTTTATGCAATGACCTTAAAAACATTTTTTATTTAATTTTTAAAATAATGAAAAATTTTTATTTTACCTTTGCACAGTGCATTTCTTCTTATAAGCAACTAAAATAAAGCTATTAAGAGTTCTCAAAGATTTATTAGTATAATCAATAACAGCAAAACAGATGCCTCTTTATTTCTTGTAAGTAGCATGAGATCATTTTTTTTTTTTTAATAAAGGAAGAGGAAATTCATAAGCTTTTTTGAGAAAGAAACATCCTTATCTATGTATTCATTTTTGGGTTTTAACCCTGGGCCCAAGTCTTGAATCTGGGTCCTTTGGCCCTATGTGATCCACATGCCAGTGTCTCAGCCCCTTGAGTCATAAGGGTGTGTCCCTCAGATCTTTTTTTCAATCTTCAGACCTATGAGTCTTTAAGTCAAGAGATGCAAACTTAGTAATACTTGCTTTGGGATCCTAGTTCAATGTACGTAGTGAATATTTTCATGGTAATTCTACATTTGGATCTTTATTACTCCTGGTCCTACTCACTCAAGAAGTTCTCAGCAGAAAAAGAAACAGTTAAAAAAGGTGAAAAAAGTCGATGTGCATTATTAAGGGATTCCATTAGAAAGAAATTATTAGAATAGCCAGGGTTTCAGAAGGATATGAGAACTAGAAGGGGTCAGAGATTTTATTTAAATAAATTACAGCAGACAACTTTCAAACCAGAGTACAGACTTGGACATACAAATTCAAGAACGTGTGCACCCTCTATACACACACACACACCTCTGTGGCATCTCCTTTTTCACTGAGGAAATGTCTATTTGTCCTTTAAAAGTCATTTCAAGTTATCAGTTTTTAAAATTGGCCCAGGAAAACTAAACTTAGTTGTTTCCAAAGCAACTTGCCAAAAAGAATCCTTAATTTATAATAACAATGACAAGAATATGTATATAATATAGACTTTTGGTATTACAGAAAAATAGATTTTCATTATTTGAACCACAGCGTGTGAAAAGAATTTATTTCAGATTTTTACATTTATATAAAATATAAACTAAAATGTTATTTTAAAATTGCTTTTAGCACTGCACCCTGGTATAGTAGAGGTTGGGTGAGGTCCACATACATGCCAAGGTTCCAGGTTTGTGTTCCAGGACTGTAGTAACAACCAAGATGAACAACTAAATAAAAAAATTATGTGTTTATATTTCTCCTCTCTCTTCCTGTCTGCCTGCCTCTGCCCATCTTCATTCCTGCCTGTACCTAACCTTAAAAAAAAAAGACACTTTTAGTAAAATCAGAAATGTACTAATTATAATCAAAGATGTACATTTACCACTATGAAAAATAAAAATGATAGTTAACTTCTCTGAAGAATTTAATGACAAATTTTCTATTGTACTTTATAATTAGTTTTGCTCACTTATAGGCAGGAACCATATCTTGACTTGTTTTGTAGTCTCCTATGAACATTATGAATTATACAGGAAGCATCTAAAAGATGTAAAGTGAAAAACTCAATAATCTTGAGTTTTCTTTTATGAATCTTACAGATTAATTTATATATACAATGAAAAATCCATTTTAGGTGAACAAAGCATTCTAGCAAATTGTGTAACCTAACATCCACTATAATATTGTGTCTGTCGCAGTGAAAAATGTCCCTGTCTCAACCAATAAACTGGCAATCTTTTAATACATTTAAATGTAATACTAGAAAGTAATTAGCAAGGTGCAAAAGACAGAGCAGATGTCATTATATTAACCATTACACAAGTTTAGAGATTCTCTAAGAGAAAAATTCATAATTATTTTCTAGAAGCTAAGCAATTGCTAAAATAAATGATACAATTTTTTTGGTATCTTCTGGTAGATCCCAAGTAAGAGGAATGAAGTTTAAGTTGCAATGACAACATTAATATAATTCATCAGTTACCTTCTTTAATATGAAGATTATATTTGATAATGTAAGAGTGAAAGTATTGATGGAAGTTCTTACCATGGGAAGGTATTCATTCGTACCCTGTTCTTATAAATCAGAATTCCTCCTGACATCACTCCAATCATAATTTCATTGTTACTTTGATCCTTCAAAAAAAGAAAATAACAAATCTAAAATAATGGAGTTTAATTGTCAAAAATATTTTTTAAATGACTTTTAAAAATTATTTTAATTGAATATTAAGATACATTTGATTAATAAAATAATGCAAGCCCTTTATGTGCAGGTTCCCCATTCCTCAAATATATGACAACACACCCTGTATACCACCAAACTGCCAAAAGTCCTTCATCATTGTCCACTGGACCCCGTGACCCCTTGCTCCCAAACTCCACCCAATTCCCCAAAGGCAACCTCAGTTCTAGTGTCAATGTCTATGGGTTGATTTTTGTTTTGTCTGTTCCTTTGCTTTGTTTCTCTATATTTCACATATGAGAACATCCAGTATTTGTCTGTCTCCTTATGACTTATTTTACTTAGCAAAATCCCCTTAGTTCTGTCCATTTGCCTCAAATAACAAGATTTCATCATTTTAGGGGTGTGTAGTAGTCCATCATGTATCTAAATAGATTACCTACATATATATATAATTAAATACACCACATCTTCTTTATCTATTCATTTGATAAGGGGCACTTAATTTCCAATTCTTGGCTATTGTAAATAATGCTGCAAAAGCAAATGCACGTTTATGCAAATTAGTGTTTTTGTGTCATTTGAGTAAATAACCAGAAGTGGGATGATGGGATTATAAGACATTTTCCTTCTTAATATTTTAAAGAGTCTCCATACTGCTTTTAATAAAGGTTGCATCAATTTACACTACCACCAACAGTGTAAAAGTGGTGACTTTTCTCCACATCTTCGCCAACATTTGTTTATTCCAGACTTCTGGATGATAGTCAATCTCACAGGTGTAAAGTGATTATATCTCATTTTTGTTTTGATTTGCATTTCCCTAATAACAAGAGAAGTATATTTTTTCATGCGCCCATTGGCCACCTGTATGTCTTCTTTGGAAAAATGTCTATTGAGTTCTCCTGTCCATTCAATTGGGTTGTTCGTTTTTCTGCTGTTGTGCTTTATGAGTTCTTTTTAAATTTTGGATATTAGGCTCTTGTTAGATGTATAATGTGCAAACATCTTCTCTGTCAGTAGGTTATCTTTTTGCTTTGGTGATGGTTTCTTTTACTGTGTGGAAGCATTTAAGTTTGCTGTAGTTCCATTCGTTTATTTTTATTTTTGTTTCCTTTGCCACTGGAGTTGAGTTACCAAAGACCTCTCTGAGGTTGATGCCATAGAATGTCTTGACTATGATATTTTCTAAGTATTTTATGGATTTTGTTCTTACTTCCAAGTCTCTAATCCATTTGAATGAATTTTTGTATATAGTGTTAGAGAGTGATCTAGATTCATCATTTTAAATGTGGCTGTCCAATTTTCCCAACACTATATGTTGAAGAGACTTTCCTTTCTCCATCACATGTTCTTGGCTAAAACTGGATGAATTTTTTAACATAATGTGACACTTTCAAAGGAAACAGAATTGCATAATATTTACAAACCCATATAGTAACTGTTAGCTCATAAAAATAAAATATATACTTCAAACAAAACTCACACTATTAAAATTCACTAATCTAAAGAAAAAATAATCAGGATTTTCCTTAGTTTATTTTCTGGGGCTAACTCTTTAGAAAATCAAAGGGGTCTTCTCATTTTGTAAAATGATCAGTTTTTTATTCTTTCATTTTAAAAACTATTAAGATCTAACACTACTAAGTAAATATAGTGCTAAGGATTATAAAATTGAATACACCGAAGTATCCAGAGTTTGGTGAATGGCAACCTGCAATAAAATGATATTTCTAATAATAAGGAGAAATCCTATAACTTGTATAGCACAGTATAAACATAGAATTACATAGTGGAGAACAAATGTTATAGAACTTGGAAGATTACAGATAAGAAAATTTGAATTGTGCTTTGACAAGTGAGTGAGTTTTCACTGAGCTAACCAATAAAACTTGAATAGCAAGCCTGCATTGTTGAGAGAATAAGTGAAATTAAAACACTTTTCACAGATGCCAATCAACCTTGAAACAGTTTTACTTCTTGACTTAAAATCTACAGGTAAGCTAACAGAGCAGTAATGCTTTTAGCTACTATAATTCATTTACTCAGAATACATCTCTAATTGACAAAAAAATAATCGAGCGTTTATAATTATCTCCCTGGATTAAACTCTTTTGAACTAAATAAAATCTTATTAAACTTAGGATAATCTGTAGTAAGTGACCAAACACAACAGTTTATATTAATTTGCCTGACTGTTCATTGTGTTTAGCAATAATCAGCATTACTGTACACTATTAGAGCTTTAATCAAGACAGCAGACTGAGCCTCAAAGACTTTGCATATGGCTCCTATTACTCCCTTGCATCCAGTCTCACGAAGCAGCATAGAATATACATAAAAACACAGGTTCTATAATACTTAAAAATAATCAACAACACTCAAAGATATATAATCAATGAATCAAGACATTTTGAAGACTCTGTAAGGACATAAAGTGGAGAAGATCAATTAACAGAAAAAAAATTATAGCTCAAGCCACACGCAAGAGAAAGTTCTATGTGGAGGTATTAACAGAAGCAAAATCAATAGACACAATTCAGAAAAAATGGATAATCAACAAAAAAACAACAACAGGGGTCCTTAAATTACTGTCAGGATGAACAGGCAGGGAGTAGCTAAAGTGATTATCTCCTACCAACACGATAATCTGACCTCTTCTGGATTGAGCTACAGGACACAGCAGTATTAAAACAATATTAAAATAGTAAAGCCTATTAAAATAGTTAAGTGTGGATTCTGTAGACATAGATTAGAATAATCCCCAGACGACAGGCACATTCTGTAAGGCAATATATCCCTTCACTCTTCTACCAAGGCCTAGTCAGTAATGGCAGTCTCCACAACCACATGAACTAGGAATCACAATGCAAAAGCAAAGTACATAAACAAGATCACCAAACATGTGAAAAGAATCAGAGCCAGTAAAGATACACGTGACTTAATAGATAGGTAAACTGTAGACACAAATGTTGATTTCAATGTACAGAAAATATACTCTACCTTAAAATATCTTACTTTGCTTTTCTTATCACTTATGACTAACTAATATTATTCTATACATGGAATTACTTAATTTGCTTATCTCGTTCCACTACAACCTAAGTTTCAAAGCACAGAGGCTTTGTTTTGTTCAATATTGGGTTAGAGAAGAATCTTGCACCCATTTGTGGAATGAATGAATATTCACCATCTGTGAGACTATCTTAACTGTTTAGTTGGCATTGAAGGCCTTTACACAACGATCCTATCTCATCCCATTAATCTTCCCCTTCTAACTGTACTCTTTTGCTTCTAGTTGGGCCTGTTCCATGATGTATTTTGTATGCCCATAATTATAGATTTTCTTAATGCTGTTCCCATGTCTTCTTCATGTATCCCTGAAGAATCAAATCAAACCAAACTAAAGTCTAGGTCAAATCCAACTTCCTTGTGAAAATTTTATTATCCCACATCTACGAAAGCATCTCACACAGATATTTATCTGTCTTTTAAACACGTGTCTGAAATACAGACACATCTCCCGAAGGCAAGCAGGCAGGCAGGAAGAGAGAGAAGGAAGAGAAAGCACTTCATTTTATTTAGTTGTTCACATCAGTCATCATCCCCCAGACCTGGAACTTGTACCCAGGGGTTCCTTCATAGGTGACTGACTCAACTGCTACTCCACCAAGGTGCACCATATCTCCATGTTCTGTGCTGTGTTTTACTAAGCTCAGATATTTTGGTTTTTATAAACTCTTATACTAGCAAAAAGATTATGGCTCACTGAAAGTTCAGATAATGGTTAGCATTTTTAAGCAATAAAGTATTTTTTAATTGAGATGCTTTTTAATCTTTTTTTCAGACAATACTTTTGTACACTAAAGACCACATCATAGTGTAAACAGCACTTTTACATGCACAGGGAAAGAAAAAAATTCATGTGACTTGCTGTATTACAATATTCACTTTATTGTGATGGTCTGGAACTGAAAGTGTGTCATCTCTGAGGTGTGCCTGTACCTAATTATTGTCAGCTATATGACAACAGCTGGGATCATGTGTAACAGCATCTATGGTAAACAACCAGCTATACTTGTTTATTTAAATTTTCAAAATGTCAGGTATTAATAATACCTTTAAGAAATATACCTATCACACACTTGATACCAGTTTGCTGTAACGGTTTCTAAATGCTAACACTCAATTTCTATATTTATCTCATCAAGGACAAACAGCAAAAACAGTTCAGGGATCATGCTACTCTGTAGTCACACTTTGAGCACCAATAAATCATATCATTTTATATTCCTCCATAGTGTCTAGTCCTCAATTATTTCCTAATTGATTCCTTATGGCAATATGCTTATGCTTAGGTAGTCACATTATTAAAGAATGTTTCTTATAATCTCTAGCTATAAAGACTTGTAAAAAAATGTAAATGTACAGTTACCTATGGAACTAAAATTAAATGATGACCAAAAGGGAGAGACTATAGTATATAATATCAATATGATTTGAGAATGTAAATTTAGAGCACTCATAAAAAATCAGGAAAAAAATGAGGTAGGCAGTATTTACAAAAGCGTTTATTTCAGCAATGGGTGATTATAGAAATATTACAATTACTGTTTAATGCACTGTGAATGAAAAACAAATTTAATATTTATTAATATTTATAATTAATATAATAATGATTATAGTAATTTTAATTCTACAACCCTCGAGCTCTCTAAGAATCAAAATATTGTCTGTTTATGTCAGTATGTAGAAACGAATAAAGATTTCAACTCTGCGTATTTAAAACGTTTAGAAAAAATAATCAAACCAGTAGGAAATGAGTATTCTTAAGCCTAAATTGAGATTCTGAAGTACCATTTTCCTTTCAAAGAAATCAAGGTTTATTGAAAAAAACAAAAACAAAAACAAAAACAAAAACAACCAATTCTAGGTTTGTGGCAGAAAATGAAACAAGATCCTGAAATATTTAAAAATATGAGACAGTATGAAAGCTATCAAAGACTATAAACATCACGTCAAAAAAGACTTAGAGGTCAAAAGAAGAAAATCCTAGTGGCTAGAGATGGGACAATTTGAGCTTCAAAAGAAAAAGAATTGTGATATACTGAAACCTATTACATATGTTTAATCTATGATTTCATAATGATATTATTTAAAAAATATTTGTACATTTTCTTAAGACTAATGGGAGCAAATTCATTACCTTGAAAACTGGGTAAGTAAAAGGAAAGACTACAACAACAGTTAAGTACAAAGATAGGTTAACATACATTCACTAATGATATAAAAAAAAATTCTGCACACCTTGCACAGCCTAACAGAGTTTGTGACTCAAATTATTCAGTCAAAACAAATACAAGCATTAATCTACTGATATTTTCATAAAGATATTTAATACAAAACAAATAAAAAGTTATGTCTAGATATGTAATTATGAGTGTAAGCAAATAGCAGAATTATGAAAAAAACCACTGTGATTTCAATAACTTAAAGTGACACAAATGAAGCCATACATACATAGCGCCATTCAGAGAGAAAAGATCCTTGACTCTATTTCAAGAGATCATATTTTCATGTTATTATTATATTCAAATACATATAGGCTAAAAGAAAAGTTTTGAAAAAAGCTTTAAATTGGTTCTGAAATACAGGTTCTTAAATACCATACAGTTAATTTACTAAACTTCTCTGCCTCATTTTCTTCATTTGTTAAGTAAACAAAACATCATAATATTGTATAGGTTTATGTTATGTGTCGCTGAAAATCAGCATGTGATATAATAAATTTAGGTTACCATTACTATTTCAGTTCTTCCTTCACCGTATAGTGGTCATCTTGTAAAAGAAGAGAGAATTATGTTTATTAAGTTAAGCCAGAAGGAGACAGGTAGACATCACATGATTTCATTCACATGTGGAACATAGAGAAATCCAACAAACAAATGAACTAAATTAAAAAAAAACACCTTTAGTCTATAAAATTAAATTAGTAGTTGCAATTAAGAGAATAAGAGAAGAGGGAGACAGACAAATTGGAAAAAAGGGATAAAATTTTGTGAAAGAAGAATTAGTAGTGTGGTAGTAAACTACGTAATATATACATAAGTCAATTTACCATGAACACTGCAAACCTATATAATGTTATGATGAAATGCCTCTTCAATAAAATTACATTTTTAAAAATGTAAATAACACTATATTTAACTCTTAAAATCTTTTAATGACTCTGCTTACAATTAAAAGCCAATATCTTTAAAACATTTTAGAAAGCCTTGGTCTACCCTGACCTCATCAATTCCTTTCCTAGCTCATACTACATCAGCCATACCAGTCTGTGCTGTTCCTTGAACTGCTAAGCACACTACTTTATAGCTTTTCATTACTGTTTCCTCTGTTTAAAATGTCCTCCCCAGACACATGCCAAGACTCCTTCATGTTTGTTTATCTTCTCAGCAAGTCTTTTCCTGATACTCCATTTTTGGGTTTCTCAATTCTTTCTCAGCTTATTTTTCTCCATAGTAGATGATTACCATCTGATAGTAATATTAATTAATTTAATTAATTGCAAAAACCCTGACTACAATTTACCTATAGTAAAATGAACAAAGCTCAATACTCGAAATTTTACAAGATAGATATATATGTATATTTCTATGCAATACTAGCCAACATAAACATTTCGAAATACCTCATGAACCTCCCAGCTAATAACATACCTCCAGAGATGACTGCCATTCTGACTTTTATTAGGATAGACTGGTATTTTGCTTATTACTGACTTTATTTTCATGGCATTACATCCTCTGATGCACTCAATTTTGATTTATAGTCTGTCTTGCCCAGCAGAATATAAGCTTCATGAAGGTTGAGTTTTATCTATTTTACTCACTGCTGTAAATTGGTGTCTATAAACAGGACTTGGAACATAGAAGGTACTCAATAAACATTCACCAAAAGAATGAATAATCAAATTAGCATCAAACTTTCTTTTTCTAAAACTTGGAAGGACAAAAGTTATTTTTCAGTATGATTATCTTCCATCATTATTACAAAACCTACGAAAATAAGATATTTAAAATTAAGTCTAAATCATGGGCCACACTGCTTTAGGGTTAATTTACAGCACCCTATACCTAACTAAAAAAGCTAAAGCCAAGTCGTCTGTGATTATAATTATATTTAGATAACTAGGAATCAAGTTTCTTAGGCGTATACAGAGTATATATTATATCAACAGCTTTATAAAACAGACTGAGTTTAAGAAATCCATGGCATTAATATCTTGCAGCTTTATTATCTTTTCTTTATTCCATCTTCACAGTTTAATAAATATTGATTTTCTCATTAAGTGATAGGTTTTTAGTGAGCCCTAAAACCATTTATGCAATAAGTTCAGATACTTTAAATAGGCCAGCCATTATTCCTATGATGGTGCTATTTATATTTTAAGAGAAATTTCTCACAAAAACTTAAATTTAATCTTCCACAAGGTTTGTTGGTATTAATTTTTAAAAATTATTTTGTATTTTCAAGATTGCATTGATACCCATTACTTCATCAACTAATAGTGTCTCAAAGCAAAGAACAGAGAAGGTGGGTACAAATAATAATAATTATACTCTTGTTTCACTGAGAAGTATATTCTTAATTTCCAAATATTTAGAGGATTTAAAAAGTTTCCTTTTTGATATAATTTTTAGCTTAAATTGCACTGTGGTTAGATATTCTGAGTATCTGAAAAAAATGCATATTTGAAGTTCGTGGATGCAGATAGATCAATTAAGTCAAGTTTACGATTATATGGTACAGAACTGGACTTTCAGTGGTGAACCTATTATGTATAAAGAGAGTGATTTATGATGATGCATACCTAAAACATAATTTTGTGACAAAACATTATTTCAATACTAAATTATTTAAAAATTAAGTCAAATTTGCTTACTCTATTGTTAAAACTTTCTATATCTTGCTTGTTTTAGATTATTCTCTCAAAGGATGAATAAGGAGTATTGGAATTGATCATTTATTTTTGCTGTGAAAGACACTGTTAAACAAATAAAAAGGCATATTGAAGAGTGTGAAAAAATATTTCCAAATCACATATCCAACAATAAAAAATTAACACATATCTGGGATACATAAAGAGTTCTCAAAACAGAAGAGTAAGAAAATAAACAACCAAGTAAAATAACCAACAAAACACATGAACAGACATCCATCAAAAATATGATACTTAACATGTTAGTCGTTATGAAAATGTAAAATAAAACCAAAGTGAGATAAAACACACCTATCAGAAAAGTTTCTAAAAACAAAATGAAACAAAATGTACAGCACCACATGCTAAAAAAGTATGTGAAACAACCAAAACTTGCAAATATTGCTGGTGGTGGATGCAAAGTGACTCATTCTATAAAAGTCTGGCAGTTTCATATAAAGCTAAGTATATACACTGACCATATGACCTAGCAATCTCACTCTGGGTTATGTACTCTACACTAATGAGAACTTCAATTCATATAAAAACATACACATAAATGTTGGCAGGTAGGTCTATCAATAAAAAACAAAAACAAAACAAACTAGAAATAACCCAGAGGTCCTTGACTGAGTGAATAAACAGATCACGGCTCATCCAAAATTAGATTATTATTCTGCGAGAAAAAGGAATGACCTACCGCAACATACAGTAACTTGGCTTTTTTTTTTTTTTTTTTTTTAAAGGAAAGGTGCAGGCAGGAATGAAGGTGAACAGGCAGTCAGACAGGAAGGAAAGGAAGGAAGAAGCATTTTATTTTAGTTTTACTTAGTTGTTTACACTGCTTTCCCTGGACCTGGGTCTCAAATGGATGGGGTACACAACCTGCATCTTTTGGAGGCAATTGTCCCAACTGCTGCTCTATGAGGGTCTACCGGATAAATCTTAAATGTATTATTGTCAGTAAAAGAAGCCAGTCTCAAAAGGTTACATACTGTAGGATCCCAATTATAAGCAATTTTGGAAAAGACAAAGCTAGAGTCAGAGAATAGACCGGAGGTTGGCAGGGATGAAGGGTAAGTAGAAGGTTGCACTACAAAGGGCAGCATGAGTGAGTTTATCTGGGGTGATGGACTTGTTCTGTGTCCTGATAATGGTGGTGGTTTCAGAAATCTCTACAGGTGTTAAGACTCATACAAATGAATTTCAAAAAAGAGGAAAAAAAGGATTTACTATATGTTGTTAAAAAAAAAAAACAAAAATTCTGCTACCTCATCCCAAATTTTCCTTCCTTTTTAAATCTTGACATTAGCACATTGCTTTCTACAATTTCCTTTTCCACTATTCATAAAATCTTCAAGACATACTAAATGTTTTAATTTTCTCAAATATGCCATGTTCTTTCTTGATTGCAGGTCTTCATTTACGCTAATGTTTCTGTGGTGAAAATGACTCTTTGATGATTCTGCATTCATTTTTCTGCCTTCAGTAAATGTATTATTTCCATAACTCCATTCTTAGGATTGATTAGATGCT
This sequence comes from Solenodon paradoxus, assembly GCA_004363575.1. Taxonomy (NCBI): domain Eukaryota; kingdom Metazoa; phylum Chordata; class Mammalia; order Eulipotyphla; family Solenodontidae; genus Solenodon; species Solenodon paradoxus. Next base: position 771,747 of record RJWH01000360.1, on the reverse strand, counting down.
TCTGCTGTATGATTCCATACCATTTCTATACTTTCCCCTTTATGTCCTCATATATTTAATTAATACAAGTCCCATTTCTTTCCCACAATCACTACCCTGTAAAATCCACAGAATAATTAATGTTTTATGAACTAAGAAATTTTTAGCACCAACACTGTACAAGGCACATAACAGATCTACCAGTAAATGCTTAAATCTTATTTGTATCTTTCAGACTGCTATAAATACTTTGGTTCTATAGATTTTTTCAACCTACATTCTGAAGGTAGATAGAAAACATCATATTTTGCTTTTAAAAATAAAACATAATTTAAAAAACCTTTTGCTTACGACATTCAATTGAAACTTCAATATTCTATTTCTGTATCCTCTCCCCGTGCCTTTTGTCCATTTTGTTCCTGTTGCTCTAAAATTCTCTTTCATGTTTACTGAACACTTGCACACTTTCTTTCTAAATTATCTATATCCATAAACAACAGAAACATACTTTCCTGGTTTTTTATTTTGGTTTGAACAAATTATGTTTCTAAGTAGCTTTGACCATTTAAAATTTAAATTCCCTTAATTTAAAATTCTTCATTTACGGTTTTCATTTACAACATAATAACTTAATAACAAAAGCCTACCTTAAAAAAAGCAATAAATAACTTGGCTAATTATGTATGATATCTAGCCATGTCACTTAAATTTTAAAAAGTAAAGTCTAACACTATATATTTCCATATATAAGCATTCGATGATAGCAGATATCAATCTAAACTCCTTTTAAAAAGTGCCAAGGAGTATGGAGATTCCTCAAAAAATTCAGAAGGAAAATCCCATATGATCCAGTTATTCTTCAGCTGGATATTTATCCTAAAAAACAACATCAGTAATTTGAAGAGATATATGCACCTCCATGTTCACTGCAGTGCTATTTATAATAGCAAGAACTGGGAAAAAAAAAACAAAAACCTAAGTGCCCATCGACAGTGGATAAAGAAGATGTGAGATACACACACACACACACACACAATGTATATACACATATGTAACAGAATACTATACAGCTATCAGAAAGAGTATATCTTGCCATTACAGCAACATAGATGGACTTATATGGAATTAAGCTTAGAGATAAGTCAGAGATAAGGAGAAAGACAGATACTGTATAATTTCACTTAGATGCAGTATACAGAGAAACCAAAGCAAATAAAGTAAATTAAACAAAAATAGTCCAGTCAATAAAAGCAAATTACTGCTTCTTACATTCTGCAGAATAGATCTTTTAACATAAAATATCACTGAAGAGAAATAACATAAAAATTTCATTTCAACCATTCTTCTCATCATGTGTAGAATACTGAAGTGCTGTGAAACTTCCTATTTAGAGGAAAACTCCAATGCCACTCTGTCAGCAGCAATCACTAGTTATTCTATTTTTTGCCTAATCCAGTTAAGATATAAAACAAATTGATCATGAGTAATGGAGCTTAACTCAACAATATAAAAAACATACTTTTCACTTACCCTTGCATAGTGGAATTCAACCCCATACAGTTCTAAGGTACGTGCTGTGTTCAGATAATTAAATTCTGCTTCTGCAGGAGATAAACCTCTGTAAAGACATCATTAGGTTAAAATTTATCAATCACAAATATAGTCAAAGCAGAAAAAGGCTTTATCTGGAAAAATTACAGCATTTTATAAAAGTCCATGTATAAGTACTCCTTTTAGTTCTGTACAGTAACATTTCACTTGTCGAGAATTTTTTTTTCTAGAATTTTTTTTATTTTCCAGAAGTATGAGAAAGCACCAAATTTTAAAATACTTTAGCTGTTCTTATTGCTGTTACAAAGTAATTCACATTTATTAGACATAACATTTGAAATGTTTTTCAAAATTTGACTCATCAGTATTCAAATCATAAGAGTCCTTCTGAAAACATGCAGATTCTGGGGCAATCTCCAGAGGAGTGATTATCAGAGCACAGTGAACAGAAAGAGAATGGCTCATCAACACAGGAATTAAGAGTGTCAGAGACTTTTATAGTAATTTCACAGAGCAATTTTATATGTGTTGAATCTAAAAATAAAAAAATTAGGACTTGTAATTTTTGTCTTTATTTCTCTAACTTTTCTAATATAATTCATTTTCAGTATATTTTTTAGAAGTTTAGTTTCACAACAAATTGGGGAAAAGCTGGCCTTTCATCACAGTTAGTTTCAGAAATACTATTCTATAGTTTGATATAGAAGAAACATGGCGTGGACTTTTTATATTTAACCAGATATTGGAGGTGACATTAAAAAAAAAAGTAATGGTGCAGGTGAGCAGGGAGGCAGGGAAAAGGAGAGAGGAGAAAGAAGCATTCTATTTTATTTTTATTTAGCTGTTCGGGTTGGTTGCTCCCCCCAGAACCAGGATGTAAACACAGATCCTTGGGAAATACATGGACGGCACTCCTCCAGAGGCAGCTTACCTAGCTGTTACTCCATCAGAGCATGTCTCAGGTGACTTTTAGGAACACAAGTTTAAGAACTGCTCTAAATGTAGAGCCTTTAAAAATTAATTTCTAGAGCACACTGGTAGCCTAGCAATTCAGTCCACATACACGCCAAGGACCCTGGTTCAAGACCTGGGACCCAGGGAGACAATCAAGCTGAACCACTAAGAAATATAAAGTTCTTCTTGCTCTTCTCTCTTCATGCCTGCCTACTCGTCTTCACCCCTGCCTGTATCTTTCCTTTTAAAAAACATTTACTCCTATATTATATACAGGTTTAAAACCCTAGTTTTAACAAAATATTAATAGACTAAAGCACAGCAAAAGGAGCAAAATAAAAAATCACTATCAACTTTTTACCCACTGATGATAATAGCAAAAGGAGCATTATAGTAAAATAAGATTCTTCAAAAAAACCCCTCATTTTCCTGTAGGATTCAGTTAAATACTCTACCTCCCACCATCCCTAGCTACAATGGATGATTCTACTTTTTCTTTGTTTAAAAAGCTGAGAAAAGGACAGTCATACTTATATCAGACAAAATTGATTTCAGCTAAAAGACATAACACATTTACTTATATGCACCGAAGGCTGTAGCATCAAAATGCATAAAGTAATTATTAATAGAATGAGAGAGAGAAAAGCAGTAATATAATAGTAGTAGAGGGCTTTGACACACCTCTTACAATAACAGAACTACCAAATAGGAGAACTAACAAGAAACAACAGTCCTTAATGATAAATTAGACCAGATTGGCTTATAGACATTCACAAAACAATGCTTCCGAAAAGTAGAATTTGCATTCTTTTTCAGTGCACGTGTAACATACTGAAGAAGAACCATGTTTGGACACAAAACAAGACAATAAATTTGTCATGAATGAAATCATATCAAGTATGATCATACAGGATATAGTTAGAATTAACTGCAAAAAGAAAACAAGAAAAATATCAATAATGTGGAAACTATATAATATATTCCTAAAAAACTACTGGGTCAATGAGGAAATTGAAGGAAAAATTAAATAAGGCTTGAGGAGATTAATGAAAATGAAGATACAGAGATACCAGAATCTCTACTTAATATAATATTGGAAGTTTTAGATAGAGTATTAGACAGGGATAAGAAACAAAAGGAATTCAAATTGGAAGAGAAAAAGTAAAACTATCACTATTTGCAGATCACATGTATACATAAAAACTCTATAAAGACTCCACTAAGAAACTATTAGAAACAAAAAATGTGGCTGCTAGAAAATAAAAAAATCGATTATACTTTGATATGCAATAATGAGTCAGAAGAATAAGAAATTAAGTTGGCTGCCTCCAGCTGATGTAGTCTACATAAGTCTCAAGGAAAAGGTTAGCAACCAGGGACCAGGAGAAACAACCAAGATAAAAAATTAATGAAAAAAAAACACAAAACTTCCTCCTCCTCTCTCTTCCGGCCTGCCTGGCTCTACTTGTATTCTTTCCTATCTTTACCTTTCCTTAAAAAAAAAAATTTGAGGGATCATTTCTTTAAAACTTTAAATGGTCTATTTTCAAACCTTTGATTCAAATATACTATGTGTAGAATTTTTATTATAAATGGGATTTACTTTTAGACCAAAATACCTCCTTTACTACATTAGAACAGTCTGTTGAAATTATCACTCACTAATCTTGTTTTAGATCAGGGGTCAGCAAACATTCACTGGAAAGAGCTATGAAGGTAAGGTAGGCTTTCAGGCCATATCTTCTTCGTTGCTCAATTACTCAACTCTGTCATTATGTGAAAGCAGTCATAGAAAAAACATAGATGATTAGTGGAATATATTCCAGTAAGAAGTTATTTATGGACACTGAAATAAGATTTTCATAAAGTTGTGTGTGCCATAAATTATATTCTTTTTAACTTTTTCTACCATTTAAAATGTACAAAGTCGTCTTAGCAGGTGAACCACACAGAAACAGGTAGTAGACACTAGATAGGTTGTTAAGATACACAGGCCATTACCAAATGAAAGTAAGTTTTCTTCATAATAAGAGCTAGTATTTATTTAGTGTTTATTCAGTATTAGTATTTATTTACCATGTGCTAGGCACTGTTCTGTCTATGAACTCAATCATTATAGTAACTCCAGAGGTAGATATTTGTATTACATTCAATTTACATATAAGCAGAGACACAGAGCAACTTGGTAATAAGATAGCAAGCAATAATACCAGAATACCCATGCAGGTTAGTTCAGACTTTTAACCACTATGCAATACTGCCTTAGTTCTCCATTAGCATTTTGAAATATGTTAAAAGTAAAACAAAATTCTAAGCCAATATATGATATCACTTTCTAATCAAAGCAATACTCATGGAAAAATATCACAAAACATTAGACTTACAAAACATCAAAACTGAATATTGTCATGAATAAAAATTGCTACTATTTTTAAAGGATTATTGTAAGAAATTAACAAATTATGTAAAGCTCCTTTTATCCTCTTGGTTCCTGACCAAACAGAATTGATTCCTTTTACAAAGCTAAACACTGAGAAAGACTGCTAAATAGATTTATTTATTTATTTTGAACAAACAATATTCTGAAGTTCCTTCTTAATAAACTGACTTTATATAGCAACAAATAAATTTCAATTTACATACAGATTCCTAGTCCTTAAGAGAAATGCTGACAAGTCTAATATATTCTGTAAGCAATAATTTTATTTTAAAGTTTAGGTCACCTACACTTCTTGATATCATACTATTTTATATAATAGCAATTGCTTTATATTAATACATTAATCACATTAGAAATAACTGAAAATATTACTTTAGAAAAGATACCATGAGGGAAATTACCAAATAGGTAAAAAAGTAAATAAATTCTTACGTATGTTGCTGATGTAATTTTGCAATTTCTTTTTCAAAATCTTGAGGTTGGTTAGGAATGAAAGGATAATCTGAGAGGTAGCCTGGCAAACTCTCTGACTGACTGTAGTCACCAAGTTCAGCTAATAAATGGAGGGAAAATACTCACTTTAATAAAAACAAATACATTAACAGCAATGTATTATCAATACAGACTATTCAATTATTGCCATTTGACCCAAAAGTGAGCTAATACTTACACTGAACAGAAAATGAAGCCAAAAGGGCAGCAGTATTATAAGGACATGGCAACCTGATAAAACAAATAAAATATATAACCCAAAGTTAAACAGTAATTTTGAAAGAAGTATAATTAATATTATACAGATCACAGAGTTACCATAAGACTTCTATTTTAACTATTAAGCAATGATCTTATCTGATGAAAGAAATTCATGCTACATGTAACCATTTTTCAACAGATAATTTGCAACAATCATGAATTACTTAATATACAAACTAAAGTATTTTTAAAGCCCTTACTAAAAATTCAAAATAGCCCACCTTCCAGTAAGAATGTCTTGTTTAATTTGCAAAAAATACTGGTACCTTAAAAAAACAAACAAAAAAGATAGTTAGCAATTACTAGCATTATAATATTTTAGTTCAAAAAATGTGTAATTACATTAACAAATAAAATGGAAATATTTAAAATTTGCTTTTATAATCTAATTAGTATATGCAAACATATTTCTAAAATAAATTTTTAAAAATTCATAGATCCAAACTTTAAAATTCTGACATGAAATTTTATACTTCAAATCTTGTTTCCTACAGTCTTCTACTTAAAAATCCAATATTTTAAGAGGTTCATGATTGAGGGAGAAATTAAAGATTGAGATATACAAAAAGAATTGGGAGGCACAGAAAATTTGAGTGGGACAGAGGAGAGCTGACAATAGCAATACACTAGAGACTAATTGAAGGAACTCATTCTTCCTGGTAAGATAAGAAGTCAGTGGCAAGGACAGGTCGATGTGTTACTCATATTAGGCAGCAGGCAGAAGCTACCTTTCCAACTGCATTTGAATTAAGAAATCTTTCTTTGATCAGAAAAAAATAAGTTACTTTCTCTACTATTGCTTTACTATTACAATAGCCAAGTGTCTTAATTTCTAATGGAAGAAGTATCAGTTTCCTTTAAAACAAACAAAAATAGATGTAAGTATAACAAAAATACTGAAGTTGCTTACAAAAACAGTACTGTCCTTCCGCCTTGCTAGTTTAGTGGCAGATCATTCCCTCACAGATATATCAATGCTTAGGCAAAGTCACCGATCCTGTGTAATGTTGGCAGAAGACCAAAGTTTGTGGCTTTAAATGTTTAAATAGGGAAATTTATGACCTTTTCCATCCTGCTATTTCTAGTATATATACCCCTGGTGTGCCCTGGTGGAGAAGCGGTTGGGTCTGCTGCCTCCAGCTGAGCACAGTTCACAAACACCCCAAGAACCTGGTTCATATCTTGGGTACAGGGGAAACGACGAACATGTACAAATAAAATAAAATATAAAATGCTTTTTCCTTCTCTCTCCTCTTGCCTGCCTGCCTATTTGCCTTCATTCCTGCCTTCACCATTCCTTATATAATATATATATATACATACATACACAGATATGTATGTATATATATATATATTCCAAGAGTCAAAAATAATGAAAAATTTTAGTTGACTGGCTGCATAAAGTCATTAAAGATTTCCATGACAATAATCAAATTACCAAAAATGTAATTAAGGCTTTAAGAGAAAAAAATTTTAAAATGAAACGAATATCCTGATTTCATTATTAATAAAGAATATAAACTCCCTATGAGGATTAATAAATAATATTACAAATATTATCTATTAATTAAATCTAAGATAATAGGCCTACTTGATTTCATAATTAAAAGTTAAAGGTACCCAGTGAAAAATAATCTTATTGTTAGGATTTAAAGGTCATATAGCACTTTGGCATAATATTATAAATCCTACGTAAATAATACCTCTAATACTTGCTGAATTTTATTTACAGACCAAGCAGTAAGGATTCATAGAGCAGAAATGAGAGTTCCTATTTTAGGCTAACCAGTTTGTGATGTTGGGCAAACTACTTAAATTTGGCTGAACCTTAGTTTCTAACATTTGTAAAAAACAAATAATGTCACTTGCCTAGTTTATGTATCCCAAGGGCCCTAAATATAGTGATAAAAGCACAATTTTTAAAGAAAAATAAGACCTTTAAGATAGATTGAGCTAAATGTAAAAATGAAATGTTTAAGTTATAAAAAATGAGTGAATTTTTCTAACCCATTCATTAACTAATACTATAAATGAAATACATATTATGTCTTTTGTACACCTAGGCACTAAAAAGTTATGAAAGAAATGTTATTTGTAGTCTCATGTCTCCTGAAATAAACTTCAATTCATGCCAGTATCTGTTAACACTAAATGGCATTGAAACTGATGAAGGTAAGAAAGTATAGTAGTAGATTTCCTGTGTTGTGGTGTTTAAATGAATCCTTAAAGTTTATCAACCGTGAGTACACCCATGTGGCTTAGGCAACTGAGACCCCCTAGGGTTCAGGACTATATAAAGTTGAAAGACCTGGGTTTGTGACCTGGGGTCAGGGAAAAGAAAAATTCTCAACTATGGCTAAGGGTGTCTTATTACTAATCATGACATTTATAGCAAGGCTAGTCAAGCACTAAAATTTTAAAGGAACATTTCTTAACCATGCTGCATATTAGAATCACCTGTCAAACGTGTAATGTCTCAGTTCAGGTACCATCTGAGACGAATTAAATATATCAGAATATCTAGGGGTGTGGTTACAGCATCATCATATGTTAAAGCTCCTGTAAGTGAGTCTAATTTGTAAATAGGGTAGAAAATATCTCTGATGTACACTTTGGTAATAAAAGTAGTAATTTACCTCATTTTATTTACCAGCATCAGTTAAAGATTCTAGGACATTCCATTATAAAAGGCTTTTGAAATAGGCATTTGTAGTGTAAACAAAGGTAATCTACCTTAATGAATTGACCACAAGTTAATTCCTTGATTACTACCAAACTATACTCTCTTCTATGTCAGGAAAATATTTTGACTTAATTACCAGTGATACACATGCATTCCTGATTATGTTTTCAACACAGGTTATAAAAGAATTAACACATTTAAGTGCCATTAAAAGATTCAAAGACAGTTTTTTTGAGCAAACTAAATTATGAACATGATTACATTAATAATATTTTATGTGAATAAGCTTTTCATAAAGATTAGAAACATAATTTTTAAATTACCGGTCTTTCAGTTATAATATATCTTAAACATTTAATTCTCTTATTACATAAAAAATATACTATGAAATACTTTACGTGATTTCAAGTTATCCTCTGTACCAAAAAATAAAAAACATTTTAAAGCACTTTACAATTCACAATTTTCATTAATTCATAGTAGTTTCTCTGGAGTTCAACCAAAATTAGGGAATTTCACTATACTGAGAATTATTTATTTAGATAAAAGTACTATTATTTTAAATACTCAAAAACAACAACAAAACTGACTAAGAGCTAGAACATGAAACTAAAGGATATTTATATAAACAACTTTATTTTCAAGATAAATTTGCCTAGATTCTACTATTAGTTTCAAAATGTTAGGAATGCTTAATCAAAAACTCTATTTCTGAGTTCTCCTATTATGCAAGAAGTAACACTCTGCCCTCCCCACATCTCCAATCAACATACACAAAAGGAAGAATGTCAATTCTAATTTTTATTCTTATTTGGTCTACTGAAAATCCTACTTACAAACACTCAAGGATTGGCTGGTACATCTAAATATCCTTAAATATTTTTTTGTCACTTTCTGATAGCATTCTAAATGAATAGAAATACATTAAAATCTAATAGCCTACCAACAGTAGCTTTAGGTACACATTTTTAATTTAGAACCTATGTTTCAGAGTAATCATAAACATAGCTACTGACTTACATTCTTATATTTAAGATTTTCATGGAAGGTTAATATGCTAATACTCACTGTCTTAAGAGAAATCAATCAATAATATCCTCTAGCATTGCACAAGGTTATTCAGGTTATTTTAGACAGTTACTACAATGTGATTAGCTCCCTCTATTTCTCCCTTAAGCTCTTCATCTAACATTCATACATGAGCAAAAAAGCTTATCATAATCTTGCATCTAGTCTGTCAAGTAGAAGCGAAAACAGAATTAAACTAAAATTTAAGATCAGACTTAACATGGCTAGTGAAATGAGTATTTAAATGCTGGAATATGCTTGTGAACTCTCTGACACGAAACTGTTTTGTTTAGACCAAAAATTAAAATCATGAAGGAAAAAAAAAGGTACTTAGTTACCACTTCTCCTATATATAATGGTTATTTATTTTATGAATTCCATGTTTTCCTCAGTAGAGATTAGGAAACAACATGAAAAAACAAAAAAGGTACCATTCTCACAATGCAACATCCCTTGGAAACAAGTGTAGCATCATTTGACTATCTCAAAATAGTTACAACAATGCTTTTAATAATTTTCCAGAAACAGAGAAATTTAATATTTGCATAGTTCAGGAGGCTGCCTGTGGTCAGATAAGCTGGTTTTCCAACTCCTTTTAAAGTTCTCTGAGACAAACAAGAGGAGAGGAACCTATTACCCTAAAACATCTATAACCCATTCTATGTGTTAGCTGAAAGTCTCAGCATTACAGGAAGGTGATCTATATTTGTCTAATTTCAAAATTTCTTAATAGTTTTTGACAATATTTTGTCAAAAGGAAAATATGCTCCATAAACCCACCTTGTATATTCTTCTTGTAACTTGTTGGGGTCACTTACAAAAAATTTGACTCTAAAGTTCAAACTGTAAGGAGATCCTCCTAGAATTAATAAAAGCAATTCTAATTAATCAGATATTAATCCTTTATCTTTTTAAAGTATACTTGCAGAACTTCAAGTAAATATGTATGCTCACTCTTTAGCTGCTTCCTTATTGGTTTGTTTGGATCCAGCCACCTCTGAAAAATAAATAAATAAAACTGATTTCTTTTTTCCTCAAGTAACTAATACATCAAATCTGTTCCATTTAAAGATTAATGTTAAAAATGCATTTTTAAAAAGCCTTAGGTAGGAAAAAAAATCATTAAATTAGTTTCCATAATAAACATAACAAAATTATCCTAGAATTACTGAATATACTTGTGGTAGCTTTATGATTTTGACTTGAATTTCCTATCAAATTAAACAGTGTGCTACAGTCTCTATTCCCAAAAGCAAAACTTTAATAATCACAGGAGTTTGAAGTGATTTCTGTTAACTTAGCTATATAATAGTCTGGTATGTTTTTAAAAATATTCTTTATTTTTCATAAAAATATTCTTTGCTTTTGCTCTCAATTAAACAAAATTTAACTACAGACCAGGAATACTCTTAAAAAAATTTGCAATTTCTATCCTATTCCTTATAAAATAAACTACTCTCCCCTTCTCCAAAGTCACACTAAACAAAGAGATAGTGTTTAATTTTGGAAGGGACTGTGTTTTGTGTGTGATTATTTTTAAGTCTCAAAATTTTACGTGAATGCCAGTTAAATTCCATTTCAAGAAAACTTAACAACTGAATTCAGAAAATATTTCAACTACCAACATGTTTCAGTTAAAAAAAATATAGAACCCAATATGAAGTGATGGATGTGAATGTATTTTCAAAGCATTACCTAAATATAAGCTTATGTGTCATTATTTATAAAACTCAGTCTTACCCGCATTTTGATTTCATGCACAGCACATATTTAGATTTTTATAACAAATGGGTAAGGGTAATTCATGAATCTTTTCTCTCCATAGCATCTAGCACATTATATCCAGCTGATTCTACCTGAAACTATACTTAGAATTTAACAATTTTTCTTCATCATCTTTGGTATAGCTCTCTGGCCATTACCTCTTAATTTTCTCCCACTGTTTGTTTTTTAAAAATCATCTTCTCCTTTAATTCATCCAGAAGCTAGAATGGTCTTTTTAAAATACATCATTATTTGCTTATTATCTCTTGATGATTCCTCAATGCAACATCCAAAAATTTTTAATATGGCTTGCATTCTTGTCCTCCCCAATTTACTAAGCTCTAGCCAAAAAAAATGGTCTAGTTTCTAAAAGATGCCATTGTAAGGTCACTCACTGAAGCTTCGTTCTGCATAATTTCCATCTCTAGCTTTCCTTTCCCATGGCCAGATCCTTTATATTACTTCTAAATGTCAATTTAAATGCTTCTTTCTCAAAAAAGATCTTTATAACCACCTTATAAAAATCATAAAGTTCCTATTTACTTATATTCTATAAGGAAGCAAGGAATATAAAATTCTCTCTGAGTATTTTAATTACAATGTTTTGCTTTTTTATGCCTATTCCTTAAATTAGATTATAAACTCCATAAGGGAAGAGATAAAATCTGCTTCAAAGTGGATAGTCAACCCTTACCACAGGGCTTGACATATATCTATTAAAAATGTTTACTAAAGGATTAACACTGCTGGATGATTCAATAGTTGAAGGGGGGTAAGGATCTTTTCTATGGACATAATCATCTAGTTTTTACCCCTTCTTAATACATCGTTTCCCCTACATATTCACTCATTTGTCCATCTTCCTATTAGTGATTTTGTTCTTCACATTTTCTAGAAAAAGCCATAAATTGCATTCATTTTAGCACTTATCTGAAATTAAGTGTCAATTCAAAGTTTGCTTTTCTTGTTGAGATCCCCTTTAGAATGTTCTGATTAGATCCACAACAACATTTGTATACACCAATAGATGTGTTAAGTTTAAAAAGCCTAAAAGGAATACAGCAATAAGCACTCATCAACTGGCTTGAACCCATGAAGAAAGAGCATTGTTTAATGAGCACTTCTGGACAGGAAAGATGGTATTAAGAGTAAAAATCACATCATTTAGTCGAAAGGAAAACAAATTGGGGAAAAAAATATAAAGACGTTACAAATCAAATAGATAAAAAACAAACCCTAGTAGAAAACCACAAGACTGTAAGCTCTCAAATTCTGTTCTTATATAAATGGATATTGGGGTTATAGTCTCTGCTGTTCCAATCGAATTACTGTATTATATATGAAAAAAACTTATCTGCAATACAATATATATATTGATTTAAATGTGATGTCTTATTAGACACTATCAATGTCTATTAATCAATAATAGCTAATAGGAATGGGATTTCATCATCAACTCTATCAGAAGGAGTTTCTCCTTAGGCCAGGAATTTTGTTCGAAGTCTTCTCAAAACCAACTTCTCATCCTTTTTCCTTAGAAGAGTCTCTTACTAATTCTGCAAAATGTTTCATATTTGCAAGTTAATTTTATACTTGCCAAAATAAAATCTCCTTTGTGGTCTAACATATAGCTAATGTTTAGGAAAGATAGGTATTTAAGAAGTAATTACATGACTGCCTGATTAACCTACTTAGTTGTATTGTTATTAAAATATTCTATATGCTCTAGTATTATTTGCTGCATCTATTACTATTTAAAGCATACATTCTTCCATAGCAGTTACTTTATACTAAGCAATGAGTTCTTTATTGTGATAATTATTTTAATTTCCAAAATCTTTCATTAATTGCTTAACATGGATGCAATATCCCATCTAATTATACCAATATAAATTCGAGTTTTATTTTCATTAGTTTATTGAACATTTATTATGTTCAAAGTATTGTTCTAAGCATTATACATTTAAAAATTTACTTTATCTCCATATGAACCTCAAGACTTACACTATTACTATTTCCATTTATACCTATTCCTTCCAATATCCACGAGTATAAAATTTGCTAAGTGGGTGCATTTCTTTCCAAGTGTTGGCTTTCCTCAAACAATGGTGTCTTATCTTGTTGACAGTTTATTTTTATTGCTGAAATTCCCTATAAGCTTCTTTATGAATCCTTTATGTGCTTTCCTACTTGTAAAGAAGAGGCAGGATATACAGACTGACTCTAATGGTCAGCAAAGGATACACAGAGAGTGTACTGTCAGTAGGATGTGATAGCTAGTGTCATGGGCAAAGGGGATTTCTTTGTTCCAATGAATGTCATCACCTCCTTGCAGGCATTGATTTGCCTCTCTAAACAAGTACCCAAACTTAGTAGTACACTTAGAGGAAACCATTGTTAATTTTAACATACGGTCCATGGGTAGGAAATGAGTTGACCCATCTTGCTGCTTCAAGAGCAGTACACATTCTGAAAAAATTGCAGCAAGTCTCCACCATCAGCCCCAATCACATCTTTCTCTGAATAAGGCACACCCCTGAAATCATTCTCATTTACCCACTTTGTGATCTTGGGCAAGTTACTTCACTTCTCAATATCTCAATTTTCTCATTTTTAAAAGAGGAATGAGAGACTCCAACTTTGTTGTTAGGATTAAGTTTGGTAATTAAATAAAAAAACTTAAAAGCACAGCTCTAGAAATCAATAATGATATCCATATGCAAAATAATACCCTGGAATATGATAATTGGTTTTGTTGAACTTACGATAAACTTGCAACCAAAGCAATTTTGACTAACAATTCAACAGAGCAATGTACCATTATCCAGAGTAGGTGACTCTGACTTGATAGGATAGGTGATGCCAATTTATTACCTACCATAGCATAAACAGAGGATATTTCTCTTCACACAATTTAGTTGAGGGCCAGCAATCTAGCTGACATTTTTTACAAAAATACAGACACTGCAAGCTTTAAACCAACAGTTATTAAATATGCCAAAGAGTGGCAACAGAACTGCCAAGAGACACTTTGGATGCCTTCTGACAGACAGTGTCATCAGATGGTGGCGGCAACAAGAAGGAAAGCTTCTTATACCTATATCTGTGCTTGTGTTGTGTAATTATTTATTACACAGAAGTTCTTATACCATAATGTTAAAAAATTAAATGCTAAAATTCCTTTATAATATAAAAAAACAAGTACCTAAATATAGACAAAAAAAAATTTGAATCAAAAATTAAAACAAAATATTTTATACTGAAAGTTTGAGTCAAAAAATGTGGGTGCGCATTATATACAGGAGTGCATTATACACTGAAAATTACGGTGTGTTTGTGTGTATGCATAAATACACACACATATACACATGAGGGGTAAAGAGGAGAGAAAAAAGCTATGAAAGTAGAGGAAGGAAAGGGAGAGACAAAGAAAAAAATACTGCAAATACACTTAAAATGTATATGCACAATATTAGAGAACATATACTAATGATTAAATAGACTGCCAAATGGGCAACAAACTGCAAATATCAGCATAACTGTTTTTAGATTTTAAGTAAATTTGTTTAAAGTAAATTGAAAGTGTTCAGGATTCTTGTTGTGAACAGCCTTACCTTAAAAACAAAAAATATATCTGCACAAATAAAAAGTCATATATTTAGCTCCTTCCCTCTGTCTTAGTATTACTTTGGAGACTGGCTAGTTTATACTCTTTTCCATGGTATCATGCTTGAGATAAACATTTTCTTCCTTATCTAATTCATTACCTGAAGCCTACTGCATAAGAGGCACTATGCCAGGTATTGGGATAATACAAAGATAAAGACTAGCCTTAAGAATCTGTAAGTCAGCACTCCCTTGTGGCCTAGTGGTTTAGTTCACTGAGTGTGGTCTATAGACATCCCAGGGTCTCTGGTTCTAGACCCAGGATCCAGGGAAAAAAACCAAGATAATAACTGAATAAGAATGAATGAAATACTTCCTTCTCTCTCTCTCCCCGCCTGCCTTCCTACTCTCCTCAAAAAAAAAAGAATTTGTAAGTCATGGAACATCAGCCTAAGAAAGTATTATAATTACCATAAGAAAATCAAACAAAAAGGTATAATGTACCTGGGGATAGATGATAGGGAAAGACTTCAGAGTGTGGTTTCTACTTTGTGTCTGAAAAAATTTAAAGGTACAGAGGGAAAAGGTGAAGGGTGCAGGACAAGGCAGAGGCAGACATTTTAAGAGAAAGCATGTATGCATAATGTATCAGTGATCAAGGGTCTACACATCTGATTTGTATAATGTTCATTTTCTATTCATTTATTACTTGTCTTCATGTTAATTGTACATATTGTTATATTAAACTTCTCTTTCTTAAAATATGATCCCATTTCTTGTTATAAATCAGGTTTAAAATTTAGGATAAAAAGAGCATTAGTAACTTTTGATTCCATGTGACTTGAATTATTTCCCACATGAAGGACTATGTAAAGTCATGACATGCAAGCTTAGTTTTCTTGTTGATTTTTATTCTAAAAATTTAGCCACAAAAGTAAATAAATAATAGGTTCAGTAGTACAATAGACAAAAAAAGAAAAGGAATAATTTAGATATGTTATCAATTTTGCCTCTCATTAGTTATGCTGTCCTGGATAGATTTAAAAACAAAAAAATAAAAAAGAACACCAGAGAAATGGTGAGGCCTGAAATGAATCCTGGTACAAAGAGTTTCCTGTGACACCTCTCCTTAAACCACTCTAAGAGAGTCTCTTTCTTCATTTGTAAAAGTCAAGTGATCAAACTGTGAATTGACTATGAATGTTGAACGAATGGTATATAATTCAGTTAGGGTACTTTCCCTAAAATACTTAGGTCTGCACAGATTAGGTACCCATAAAATCTCTAACCACAGAGTATCAGCATATTTTTTAAGCTTCCCAAAAGACTTGGAATTACAGCCAAATTCAATGAATGATCAACTACCCTTTTCTAGAAAAAAATTATTTTTAAACTATCTGAATACACATCAAAGTAAAACATTCCAGTCACGTACTCACACACAAATATAAGTCCTCCATCAAGGCACTTCTAACCTTACTTGCAACTCAGAAGAAAGACTGTTTACATTAGTAATGTTGTGATATGCACATATATACAAGGACTTAAACATACATATATGTGTATATATGTATATATGGACACTAACACATGTATATACATATATGGACTTTAGCGTGTTTATTATGGTTTAGCTTTAATTTTAGTATTATTTAGCTATATTAATTTATTTTTATTAACTATTACTTTAAAATATGTTTTATGGCATTCCCATGTAAGCATATATACGTCGACCTTTTTAATTATTATTGTCTTTATTTAGATGTCCCATATTTTATCAAGTATTCTCCTATAAGTATCTCAGCTTCCCATCAATATTTCTTACTATAAATGATGCTTGATGCAAAAGAAATTCTTCCACACAATACATTTTAAATTTTACACGCTATCACATGCACATTGGCACCCCAGGATAAAGCAGCAGTTAAAAATTTAAAGAAATAATGGAGTTAAATGTTCACTTCACCTAAAGAGAAACAAAAATGGACTGTGGATCCAGTTAGACACACTGCACTCATTTTCAATACACAGTCTAAATATGATTATATACAGATCACCATCACAACCATCATAATCAAGATATTTCTAGCACCATAAGATGCTCCCTTTGCCCATTTGCAATCAGTCCCCCAAACCCAGGAAATCACAGATCTGCTTTCAGTCATTATTTATTTTGCTTGTTCTATATTTTAATATAAATGGCATGATAGAATATACCAAATAGAGATTCATTATATAAAAAAGCAGCAATCATTTTTTATCCATTCACTTATTGACGCACATTAAGGTTAATTCAGATTTGACCAATCATGAATAAAGCTACAACGAACACTTGTTTGCTGAGAGTTTTGATGGTAAATGGGTGCTGAATTTTATTGTATGTAAATTATACCTCCTAAGAAATCAATTTAAAAAACTATAAGAAATAAGTGAATTAGGCAAGGTTAGAATAAAGGTTAATACACAAATAATTGTGAGTGCTGGGGTTTATCTCAGGAATACAAAGCTAGTTTGAAATTTAAAATAAATGTAATTGCCATACGTTTACATGAAAAATATGTGTAGGAAATCCTGTAGAATTTACAAAAGGCAACTAGAATTAGTATATCAGTTTAAGAAAGCTGCAAAATAAAAAAAATATATACAAATTAACTGTCTTAATGTTATCAATAAACAGTTGGTAACTGAAAAAGAAAACCATAATATTATTTGCATATTTCTTCTATCTACCAATTGTCAAAGACAGAATTTGAAAAATGACATTGATTTTTCTCTTGCCTTCATGAACCTATCTTAATCAAATCAAGTCCTTTGACTATATCTCCTATATATCTCTGGCACTTATCTCTTTCTCCTCATTCCCCACAACCAACTTCATTATTATAATAGTCCCCAAATATCTCTAGTTAGCAACTCTAGTTGCCCCCGCTACCAGTGATATGTCTGAAATACAAGCCTCATGTTCCTTGTGTAACCAATCCTTAGGTAAAGTATAATCTTACCACAGTTTAAAAGGCACTTCATGATTTGACCTATTTAAACTTTACCGTTGACATATCTTCTCTTACTCTGTATTCCAATGATATTAAATTTTTTTGTCAGTTTCTCAAATGTAGTATTCATCTCTTTGCTCTGAAACAATGCTGGAACATTCTGTAGCTTCTCTCTGAAATGTTTCTCTCTGAATCCCAGGTCTCTGTCATTCTGTCCCAAAAGGGAACAGGGTTAGGAGACCAACAGGAAAAAACTATCACTTGGGGTGATATCAAAGAGGGTTATGCAACAGGTAATACAAGCCTGAATTATGATATTACAGTACAAATAGAAGACTGGAATATAATAGAGATTTTTATGAAATAAAATCAAGAGTTTTAACAATTACATTTTACTGAAACATGGTTTACTAAAGTTGTACTCATCTTCTTTGTGACTTTTCCTATATTTCCTCAAACCTAGAAAGACAATTGAATTTTGGGTTATATAATAAGAATCTTCAAAGGATAAATCAAACTATTTAAAAAGAATCATCTAATTTCAGTAGTTTTAATGAACGGTCTAGTGGTTTACAGCAGTGATTTTCAAAATGTGGTTCCTCAGACTCACAGCACTGGAATTACAGGGGTGTTTGTTTGAAATATAAATTTTTTAGCTCCACAAGAAATCTGAATCAGGAACTCTAGAGATAGGGCCCAGAAAGATTTTAGGGGACTCTGATGTATGTTCAAATTTGAAAGACACAAGGTTAGGTAATATGGAAATAGTAGTAAACTAATAAAATACCATAATCATAAAAAACTATCAAAAGAATGAAAACTGAAGGAAAAAAACCAAGTCAATAGTAATCAACCTATTTTTTGTCTCATGGGAAGGGCACTGTAATTCACTTAAGGCCAGGAAGTAAATGCACAGGAATAATATAATCTTAAAACTGATGAATATAATACTTTAAGTACTTTTGTTTGTTGCGCTGGAACTCATTACTCAAGAAGCTTCTAAAGAAAAGAACTTTCAACTATGATTCTGTATTTGTTACTTAAGAGGCCACAACAAAATGCTGTCTGCATTTTTAGTTTATTAATTATAAGTCCAATTAAATTAATATCAATGACTATGTGCCTAAGGTAATATTAGTTCTGATACTCTAAACATACTATAGATTAAATATAAACACATTTAACATATACATATAACACATCTATATAAGTGCATACATATTTGTATACATGTACATGTATAACTAGGCAAGCTTTCTGTTGAAAAGCTGTAAGAATGACAAAGATTCTTTTAGAATTTTGATCACTGCTTGCTGGTAATTTTATTGCAGTTATCTACTTTCCTCAACATGTTAATTTTTATAAGTTCTGTGCACCTATATCATCTCTTGGGAAGCAATATTTATTAATAGGGAGAGCAAAGACATTGGAGCTATTCAGTTATTTAATTCTTTCTCAACTATTTATCTTTGTTAATAAATAAGTTATATACACCTCAGACTTTTATCTTTAAAAGACTTAATACTTTATAAGATTATTATAAAATTTGGTTTACTAACAAGTCCAACAATAGATATTCCTTAAGTATTACTTCCTTACTCCTTTCTTTTTAAGAATGTTATCATTTTAACTCAGTTCATGAATCTTCGAAATTTGAATTTCGAAATGAAGACTTCGAAATTTGGGCCTTTAAAATTCTACAATACTGATTTTTTAGAATTATTTTGGATCATTAGCAAGTGGATTCGTGGATCTGGGAATATATTTCATTTGGGAAGGAGTACTCAATATAGAAAAGTAAAGGCAAAGTAGGAGCAAAATGATCAAAATACCTCTGTTTCTCAAAGTTTATTCTACTGTAATTGTTTTAGAACACAAATGTCTTCCTGTATGCAAATTTATGTGACAGAATTTTCATCTCTTAATTTATGTGATCTCAATATCACTCCTTGTAGAATATTTTCTTAGGAATGATTCTCATATTCACAGTTGTATCTATGGTGATATGGGATCTTTCCTTTCTTGTCTTGTGACTTCTCCAATCAATCTAAAAACAGGCTTATAACTAGAAGGTCTGATCTGTGACTGTCAGTAAGATAACCCAAGAATTATGTATTTTTTAAATCTCAATGTTGCACATAAGGAGGTATAGTGGACACCTTTATGGTATCTGCCTGGTCACAAGTTATCTTTCTGGAGATGACTGCATTACTGACATTTCTAATTCAATTCTATTTTTATAAGCTTATTCATCAAGAAATTACAATATTTCTCTAGGCTCCTGGATAAACTAAAGTTTTCAGGTGAAGGCATCAAAGGATGAGGAACTTTGTTTTTATTTTAGTTCAGGGCAAGAGCATTTATTTCCACTAAGACTAGCTAGCCCTTACTTAGTTTTTACACATTATGTTCCTAGTTTTTCATACAAAATCAATAAATGTCACCTATTACCTAATATTTCCCACTAATCATCCAGAAATATAGGATTCTGACAATGAGAGTAGAGGGAGAGAGGAGAAGCGTGGACAAAGAGAAAAGAGAAAGTGGAAGACAATGAAGAGTGCAGTGAGGGATACATATATCTATATCTATCTATTTATGTATCTATGTATTTTATCTATCTTTCTCCTGTGTTATTTGTTTTCCTATAGGTATTCTATCAATATATACTTACAAATTGATTTCCAAAAGCACTAATCCAGAGACTCATTTCTTCAGCTTCATAATTCTAAACTATAAAAAGTGCTTCATCCAAAAGTCATTGTCCTATACTAATCAAAAAGGTATTGTATTCATTTAAAAAGTCCCTCACTGTATAACCACAAAAATTTGAAAAGAATCCAGTATTTCTATTATTGATTATATGCTGTCTTCTTTTATGATATGATCTTTCAAATAAAAAGAATCAAGACTACAATTATGGTACAATTAGTAACAATCTAAGGAACTTAAATTAATGCCCAAAATTGTAGAGCTCTCAAATTTAATTTTTATCTCATCTGAGAATGTCTCATTTGAATTTCCTACTTGGATCGAAAATTTACACTTAACAAATTAGAAACCATTCTCCATGACTGTTTAAAAAAGCTGACTTCATCTTAGGGCAGAAAATTTATGTAAGACTCAAGATACATCATATTTTCAGATATTTCACTTTAATATTTTAAGATCAAATAATTCTTTAATATTTTATTAATGCTCAATTTTTTTCTTTATAGCAAAACTCATGAGTTAGATTTAATTATTTAAGACACATAAAGAAAATGGCATGAGATTTATAGACTAATATATAACTATGAAAACCTTATGGAAATAACCTTACAGATGAAAATATAAAGGAAAAGAGAAACAAGGCAGAAGAACTACATGTGACTATTCAAGCAAAAATTTAAAAACATAACTGAAAGCTTATGAATCAGAAAGGATTTTATATTTTGCACAAAGAGAGAAACTAAAATAAAAACGAAATGTAATATCTTAAACTTACTGGGTTATCTGTGGAATCATCAGCCAACTGTAAACCAAAATAGTCACGCTCAGTCAAATCAAGATGCTTGAAGACTATATCCAACAGAACTTGCCCCTGATCATTTTTCTAGAAGAAAAATAAAAAGAAATCAACACAGATAGGTTATATACTTTGATTTTTAATCTAGTTCGTTTTATCCTCTTTATCTATTCATTGGCAACTGTTTCCATACCAATAGCCTTGCTAAGAATAAAAACTTTACAGACTACATAGTACTTGAAAAAAAAGTCTTACTTTTGGTAAACTAGTCAAACAGTACATAATAAATATGGAGATTACAAGAAAACTTGATTAAAATTGCCTCTTTCAGGTTACTATCATGGTATTTTATAATTTTATATTATTGTTACATTAATGCATGTACATATTCGTATCATTTAATGCATTTATCCTTAGACTTAAATTTTGGCTGGAACGTGATATACTTCACTAAATACAAATGATCTAAATTTATGCTGTCTGTAAGAGACTACTTTAGATCCAAACACACAAATGGTTAAAGAGAGAAATAGTTATTTTGTGAAAAAGTAACCAAAAGGAAGTACAGATGGCTATAGTAGTACCAGACAAAATAGGCTTTAAAGCAATAAAAAATACCAAGAGACAAAGAAGGTCAAGATATATACAGGTTCCAAAAAAGCAACTAGATTATAGGATACATATACAGAACCCTCTGTGCAACAATTACACACATACTCATCTCAAGCGGACATGGGAAATTTCCAGAACACACCAAATATTAAGTCACAAGTATCTGATCTAACCAAAAAGGAATTAAATTAGAAGTAAATGACATAAATAAAATGAATAAAGCAAACAGTTGCGGAAATTTTTAAAAGCACCCTTAAACAACAAGTCAAATTAGAAACTATCTATAGCTATATAATAATAAAAGCACAACATCCTAAAACTGGTGGGATGTAGGGGAATCAGTGTTGAGAGGGAGATTTATAGCTACATCACATTAAAAAACAAGAAAGATCTCAAATCAATAACTATAAAACTTAAGAAGCTACAAAAGAAAAAACTCAAAGCAATCAGAAAGAAAATAATAAAGATTAGAGCAGAGATTTTAAAAAACAGAAAAATACATAATCAATAAAACAAAAGTTCTTTGAAATCAACAACAAAACTGACAAAACTTCAGCTAGACAGACTGAGAAAAAGAGAGAAGACTCAATTCTAAGGTCAAAAATTTAAGTACATATATTACTACTACTTCCACAGAAATAAAAAATGATTATGAGAGCACTATGAATTACTGTGTGCCAACAAAGTGATAAACTAGGTGAAATAGACAACATGCTAGAAACACAAAAATCTACCAAGACTAAATATGAAGAAATAGAAAATCTGACTAAATCTATATTGAGTAAGAAGACTGAATCAATAAGCAATAATTTCCTGACAGAAAAACTCTGGAGTTGAAGGATTCACTGGTGAATTATACCAAATATTTAAAGAACTAATACCAACCCCTCTCAAACTTCTAAAAAAAAAAATCCGAGTGAATAATTCTTAATGCATTCCTTCAACCAGCATTACACTGACACCAAAACCAAAGACCCAAACACAAACTTATAGTCCTTATGAACTTTGATATATAAATCCTCAACAAAGGATGAACAAAAAGAATTCAGCAGCACATTAAAAGGATACTAAACCATAACCTGGCTGAATATATTTCTGCAATGCAAGGATGGATTCAACATATGAAAACTGATAAATGTATTAACAGAATAAAGGAAAAACCTCACAGGATCATCTCACTTTATACAGAAAAAACATCTGACAAAATTCAACACACTTTTATAATAAAAGCTTTCAACAAACTAGGAATTAAAGAATTTCATATTGTCATAATTAACTATTATGGTATAAAATACCTAATACAGTATAATTTCCATTGCCAGGATGAAAGCAATACATGAAAAACTCACAGGAAACATCAAACTCAATGGTGAAAGATGGAAAACTTCCTCTCAGATGAGAAACAAGACAGAGATGCTATTTATGCCACTTCTATTCAACAAGTACTGGGCTCTGGCAGAGTAATAAGGCAAGGAAAGAAAAGGCATACAAATAGGAAGGGACAAACCACAGTTATCTCTATTTGTACATGACGTCATCTTATATGTAGAAACCGCTAATCATTACTTACACACACACACACACACACACACACACACACACACACACACACAGAACCTGTTAAAATTAATTCAGGTGAATGGCAGGACAGATAGCATCACACCAAAAAAAAAAAAAGAGTTGCAATTTAACATATTGACAATGAAAATTCTAAAAAGGTAATGATAAAAACAATTCTATCTACTATTAAGGTCAAGAGAATAAAAAACTTAGGAATTAACATCAGTAAAGTGAAGGACTTGTAGAGTAAAAATTACAAAATGCTGTTGAACTGAGAAAAATAATTTAATAATAAAAATAGCTAAAAAACAAATTTAAAAAAATCTCATGTTCATGGAGTGGAAGACAATATCAGTGAGATGTCAAAGTTACTCAAATGATCTACTGGTTCAATAAAATCTCTATCAAAATCCCATAAACAATTTTTGCAGAAATATAAAAACACATCTAAAATACATATGGAACCACAAGGCATCTAGAACATAAAAAACTATATTGAAAATAAAAAATAAACCAAAGGACTCATACTTCCTAATTTCAAAATTGACTACAGAGCTAAAGTAATCAAAAGTGTGGTAATAACACAAACACAGAAATACAGACCAAAGAACAGAACAGAATCCAGAAATAAACTTTCTTTTATATGGTCAAATTATTTTTTGACAAGGGTACAAAGACCATTCTATGGAAATGATCATATTTCCAACAAATTGGGCTGAGGAAACTCATTATCAACATGGAAAATAATGATATTGAATATTTATCTAATATCATAAACAAAAATTAATTCAAAATGGACCAAAGACCTAAATGCAAAACCTAAGCCTGTTAAATTCTTAGAAGAAAACATAAAGTAAAAGCTTCACAACATTCGGTTTGACAATGTGACAATGATTGGCACATACATATACATGCATACACACACACATACACACACATGCACACACTTCAAATTTTCTTTATCCAGTCATCCATTAATAGACACTTAGGACATTTCCA
Organism: Solenodon paradoxus; assembly: GCA_004363575.1. NCBI lineage: Eukaryota > Metazoa > Chordata > Mammalia > Eulipotyphla > Solenodontidae > Solenodon > Solenodon paradoxus. Next base: position 747,277 of record RJWH01000360.1, on the reverse strand, counting down.
TGCCTTCAAGCTATTGTAAATAATGCTTCAATGAACACAGTGGTGCATACAATTCTTTCTGAATTAATGTCACCAAGAAAGTGGAATTGTTGGATCACATGGTAGTTGTATTTAAAAATAAATAAGGAATCACCATACTGTTTTCCATAGTTCCTGCACCAATTTATATTCCCACCAAGAAAGTACAAAGTTTCCCTTTTCTACATTCTTACCAACACTTGTTATTTCTTGCATTTTTTATAACAGCCATTCTAACAGATGTGAAGTGATATCTCATTGTGGTTTTGATTTGTATTAACCTGGTTAGTGATGTTGAGCACCTTTTCTGTGTCTATTGTCAATCTGTATGTCTTGGAAAAATATCTGTACAGATCCTCTGTCCACTGCGTTTGTTTTTGCTATGAGGTGTACGAATTCTTTCCATATTTTTAACATTAATCTCTTATGAGATTCATAATTTGCAAATATTTCCTCACATTCAATAGGTTCTCTTTTATTTTCTTTGATGACTTTGTTTGTGGTACAGAAGCCATTTAATGTGACATAGTCCCACTTACTTATTTTGTTTCCTTTGCGTTGGGAGTCAGATCCAAAAAATCATTGCCAAGATTGGTGTCAAGGAGCTTACTATTGGTTTTCTTCTAGGAGTCTTATGGTTTCATGTCTTCCTTTCAAGCCTTTAATTCATTGAGTTAATTTTTATGAATTGTATATATAAGAGAACACTGTAGTTTTTCTTTTGTAAACTGTTCTTCAGTTTTCCTAACACCATTTATTGAAGAGGTTGTCTTCCCCAAGTATATAATCTTGCCTTTTTTTTAGTCATAAATTAATTGACCATACATGCATGAATTTCATTTGGGGCACTCTATTCTGTTCCACTGATCTATAGGCCTGTTTTTATGCCAACAGCATATTGGTTTTATTACTATAGCCTTGTAACACAATTTAAAATCAGGGGGTGTGTGTGTGTTTGTGTGTGCCTCCAGCTTTGTTTTTCTTAGGATTGCTTTGGCTATTTGGGGTCTCATGTGGGTCCACACAAATTCTGGACTAATTTCTGTGAAAAATACCATGGAACGTTTACTAGAACTGTGTTGAATCTGTAGACTGTTTTAAGAACTATGGGCATTTTAACAATATTAATTCCTTAAATCTATAAGCACAGAACATCTCATTTATCTGTAGCGTTTTCAATTTATCTCTTAATGTCTTAAAGTTTTCAGAGTGCAGGTTTTTTACCTCCTTGGTTAAATATACTCCTAAGCATTTCTCTTTTTGATGGAATTGTAAATGGGATCCTCTCCCTAATTTTTTCTTTCTGATAGCTGATTGTTAGTGTATAGAAATGTAACAGATTTTTGTATACTGATTTTGTTTCCTGCAACTTCACTGAACTAGTTTATTAGCTTTGACATTTTTTGGGTAGTCTTCATGGTTTTATATACCATATATAGTATACATATATATCTATATCTCTAATGTATATATCATCATCTGCAGATAAAATTTTTTATTTTTTACTTTCCAATTTGGATGTCTTTTCTCTTTCCTGTCTAATTGCACTGGCTAAAATGTACAATACTATGTTGAATAAGAGTGACAAGAGTATGCATCTTTGTCTTGTTGCTGATTTTAAAAGAATGATTTTGCTTATCACCAATGAGAAAGACATGAGTTGTGGTCTTGTCATATATGGACTTTATTGAGATGTTCCCACTATACCCACTTTGTTGAGTTTTTAATCACAAATGGATATTAAATTTTGTCAAATACTTCTTCTGTTTCTATGGCTAGGATGATATAATTTCTGTCCTTGGTTTTGCAATATAGTGTTACTAAGTTGAATTATCTGCAGATGTTGAACCATTCTTGCATTCTTGGAATCAATCCCTCCTTAGTATAGCATGTAATCTTTTAATGAATTGTTGAATTTTTTTGTCCAGATTTTTTGGTAATATTTTAGATAGCACATGAAAGGCTGTTACAAAAGAAAATTAAACAAATTGACTTCATGAAAACAAAAACATATTGTACATAAAAACATAATGTCAACAGAATAGGAAGGCAACCCAAGAATGGAAGTAAATTATTTGCAAATCACATATCAGATAAGGGATTTCTACCCTGAATATAAAAGAGATTCCTAAAAGTCAACCACAAAGAAACAATCTTATTAAAAAATGAGCAATGAATAAAAGACATGAATAAATATATCTCCAAAGAAGACAGGCAAATTTCTAGTAGTAGATGAAAAAGATGCTCAACATCACTTATAATTAGGGAAACATAAATCAAAACCACAATGAGATACTATTGTATATCCATTAGGATTATTATAAAGGAAAAAAAAGAAATATAACAAATTTAGGTTAATATATAAAAAATGTGGTACCTCTGAGTACTGTTGATAGAAATCTAAAATAGCAAAGCCACTATGAAAAACAGTATAATGGGTTCCTCAAAAAACTAAAATTATATTAACATATGATCTAGTAACTTTACTTTCAAGCATATATTCAGAAAGCAGAGTCTTCATGATATATTTATATACTATTCACAGCAGCATTATTTATAGTAGCTATAGTATGGAAGTAAGCCAAGTGTCCATAGATAGAAGGATAAGGAAAATGTGCTGTATAAATACAATGGAACAGTATTTAGTGATAAGAAGGAAGGAAATTCTGATGTATTCTATAACATGGATGAAACTTGAGTATATTATTCAAAGTAAAATAAGTCATAAAAAATACTACATGATTCAATTTATGAGTTACAGTAATCATATTTATAGATACACAGAGTACAATAGTGGCTGTCAGGGTTAGAGGAGAGGAGAAAATGGGTAGGTATTGTTTAATGAGTTTCAGAATTTCAGTTCTAAAACAAGAAAAGAGTAGAAAAGAATATTGGTGATGGTGCAGATTATTATGAATGTAATGGACTGGGTATTTAAAAACTGTTAAGGTATTCAATTTTATCTTAAGTACATTTTACCACAAGAAAAAGAATGAGGAGGGCAAAGTGATAATGGAAGGTATGATAACTACATCACATCGAAAACAGAATATCATAGATAGAAAATATTTAAAGATACATGGCTTCAAAGAACAATAACAGATGAAAATGTACAGTGAGACCTAAAATGTATAGTGAGAACTAAAAGAATGAATCAGTTAACTTGATGACAGATCAACAGGTTATACAATCATATTTTTTCTCATAAAGAGACAAAAAGAGAAAAGAAAAAGGAGCAATCTGCAGAGAGAGATAGGACACCAATTAAGCACCCATATGAATACACAATGAGCGTACCAGGAGAGAGTGGAACAGAGAAAAATCATTCAAAGAAATATGCATATACATCTAAACATTCCAAATTTGAGGACAATCACTAATCCATCCATGAAACAAAGCTCTACAAAGTCCAAGTAGAATAAATGCAAAGAGACCCACACTAAGATGTATCAGAATAAAACTGCCAAAAAACAATGAAAATCTTGAAAGAAGCAAGAGAAAGGAAATCTCACTAACATTAATAGCTGACTTGTTATGAGAAATAATGGAAACCAGAAGACAACTGGATGACATCATCAAAGGGCTGAGATGGTGGGGGAAGTCAATAAAAAAATCTAATACCCAGTAAAACTTTTTAAAATGAAGTCAAAATAAAGATAATCCCACATACATGAGTACTGAGAGAATTCACTGCTGGAAAATTAAATTTACATGAAATAGTAAAGAGAGCGCCTTATGCTTATACCAAGTGAATGCAGACAGTATTCACACACGATTTAAAAAGCAATAGTATAACAGACTAGATAATTTAAATAGACCTATAATATATAAAAAGATAAAATTGGAAATGTAATAACTGCTCACTAAGGATAGACAATATGGTCTCATTATTCAATTCTACAAAACATTTTATAAAGAGTTAGTATCGATTCTTTATAAACTCTCTCCAAAATGTCAGTATAATCCACTATAGTAACAGAAAGTAAGATGATCTTATCAATTGATATACAAAATTTTAATTCAATATCCATTCATGGTTGAAAAAAAACAAAACAAAACCCAACTCTCAGCAAATTACATGGAGGAACTTACTCAACATGACATCAATAAAACCCCATAGCTAACGTCATACTTGAATGCTGTATTTTGATTATAGTAGTGGTTAAATGAATCAGTATGTGATAAATAACAAAAATTCACACACACATACACACAAATGAGAGCAAGGAAAACTGGCAATATGTGAATTAGGTCTATAAATTATACCAATATTAATATACAGGATTTTAATAATGTACCATAACTATAAAAGATGCCACCACTGGGGAAGCTATGGTAAGGGTACATGGGACTTCTCTGCACTATATTTGCAACTTCTTATATTGCTACAATTATCTAACAATTAAAAAGTAATAAAACAAAAATTTTAAAATTCTCTCTTCCTTGTATCTAGCAATATTAAGAAATCAGTAACTAACTTTATAATGAAATTAAATGAGTGAATTATGTAATAAGCAAATTTGGAGTTCTCTGGTTTTGACAGCATTTTTTAATTGTCATCTTGTGTTGACCTACTTTCCAACTTGAAAAAGACTGGCCACAAATTGATAACTGACATGAGCTGGTTATACAAAAGTATACTCTACAATCTATCCTACTTTCATATACCTATAACTTCTCATAGCAAATATGAAAACAATAGAGTAAGGCTATATATATTCTTCACTGAACTAAGCATTGCCTCTTTCTTATTCTTCTTAAATCCTATTAACTAGAATAGTAAATAACTTACTTCAAAATGTTTGAAGTTTCAGCATATTCCTTTCATTCAGTAAGTCATATTTATTGAATGCATACTAAGCCTTTAAAGACATCTTTCATTTTAAAAGAGATCAATTTACTTAAAGACTTTTACTAAATCTTTGATATTTATAAGACCCCACGCAAAAATCTATTTCATATTTCTTTCTTAGAAATACAATGATTCCCAAAACAAGAAACACAAAGAAGCTCCATTTATACACTGTGTTACCTTAGGTAACCTTCTTAGTCCTTTTGTGTTTATCTCTATGCCTATTTAAATAGAATAAAACTTGATACCTAGTTTGGTTTGTTAAAATGCTGTAAGTAGACATTTTCATGAAGTAACCTGGTATGAAAATGAGATTCATTCCTCTAAAATTACAGGCTCTCCTCTTGTGGATAAGGTCACAATGAACTCAATTAAAATTTGTTACTTGAAGCACCAAAAATTAAACATATTAACAGCAAAAGTATGAAAGAATCAACAGCTGGCTCATGTCATGTCATTTTCAATCAGTAGAGTTGTGTTTTACCATTTATTGCATTAATCTGGTTGTTGCAATGGCCTATGATTATTTACTTTAGAAAGCTGCTAATTAACAGTATTGAGAAGGAATAGAAGACATGGTATATTCACAAACTGATAAATTGTATAAATATATAGGTTTTATATGGCAACGTGTAACTCTTGAAGATAACGAAAAGTCTATATATCTTATCATGAGTTCCACTGGAAGACATCTCATCAATAGGTCACAGATCTCTTACAAGGTTCATTTTCTCAAATTAAGAACAACTTGCTCTATATCCAAGCTGCACACTGATGATGAAATTTAAAACTTTCTGCTAAAATTTTCTACTAGTTAGTAGACCAAAACATATTTAACAAAATTAATAAGTTTTATATCTGATCTTGTATAACAATTTCACATTAGGTGAGAAATTAAGCACAGTCTTATATCTGTAAGTACTAATGATAAAATAAACCTCTAACTATAGGAACCGACTGAACACTACAGTGTTCAGTCTCATATCAGTGTTTGGTTGCCCCGTTGCAATTTTATTTTTATTGCCGTATTTTAAAAGTACAGTAAATTAAAAAGAGTACATATAGCTTTAACTTTCTGCTATGTCTGATACACTTAACAGAAAAAGTGAGCCAAATAACTTTTAAATGATCTTTGATCAAAGACATTTATTCATTATAGTTACATGCATGAAAGTTCTATCCTCCTGCTTCAGAAGATTTTGGAAACAATGTCCAGTAAGTGAAATAAATGTATTATTAACACTAACTTTCTACTGGGAGTATAAGGGATACAATAAATATTTAATGAGTACCTGCTATGTGTCAGGGTCCAAAACCACAAGGTTAAATAAAACTTATGGTATGAATTCCTTATAAAATTAATATTCTCATGGGTACCAGGCTAGAGAAAGGAACTAGGGGAGATTGGGAGGTTAAGGGTAATGAAAACAAATTAAAACAAATTAATTATAAGAAAACAATATAAAAAAAACTCTTGATTTATTTGAGGGTTGGGAAAACTTCTTGGAAAATGGGATTTTTAAGTTGAAACGAAACAATGAGTAAAAGTTGGCCAGGTTTGGAAGGGGGTTTTCCAGGAGAGAACATAAAAATACAGAAAATTCACAGGCAAAAGAAAATAATTAATTTTACAAAATAGAGGTCAATATAATGGTAACCTGTGGCCAGATCACATAGAGTATTGCATGTCATGTACAAAGAATGTAGACACAATAGAGGTCTAAACTAGAGTGGTAGTAAAGAGGCTAAAGCAAAATGAACTGATTCAAAGAGGCAGAATTGGCAAAAAGGTAACTGAGGGAGAGCAGAACATCAAGGATGATCCTCATATTTCTAGATTGGCCAGCTGAATAGTTACTGGTGCCATGTGTTGATATAAGAGACACGGCAGTTCATTAAAACAGGAAGAGTTCGATTTATAAAACCTAGCATTTTGAGTGCCTATAATTCTTCCTCAAAAGAAGAATGGGAAGTAGATCAATAGCCAACAAAAATAAATTAAAAATAAATTCCTGATTCCTTAATAAGATAAAATAATACAACTCTATTTAACCCAACCCTTCCTTATCTTTCTTATCTGCATGTCTCTTTGCTTGCATATTCTTACCTAGTCTAGTCTTCTTGACTTGATCAAATACAATAAAATCATTCTTTTCTCTTTTAACAGACCTTCCTATGTCTTACTATTATTTCTTTTGGGATTTTGCTCTACTGCTATCTTCTCAGTAGCAATACCTCCAAGCCCCCATTTCATTCTATTCCTTTACTATCTTTCATTTTCTTCCTAATACTTATTACTACTAAACATGTATATATCTACATGTGTCCCACACTAGAAATATAAGCTCCATAAAAGCAGCACCTTGTTAACTCTTCTAGAATCCAGAATACTGCCAGGAATATATTAGCCATTGTATAAATATTTGCTAAATGAATTAACAATAAATGAATAAATTATTCTTTTGTTCAAGCAAGTAGAAATACAATTTAGGAGTCATCAATTTGATAACTGAGGTTACAAAACAGATTAAATAGTCCAGAGGCAGAAGAGAGGCTAGGACAACAGCTGAATGAGAACTCTGACATGAACCAAAATCCTAGTTGACAAAATCCCAGTGACAGCAAAAGGAGGTAATTAATAGGTATTTGGTTAGTTGAAAAAGTGAATCAGTGAACTGATAAAATGGTCTACTGAAGAAATTTTAAAGTTTCTTTAAAATTTTAAATATTTAGTCCCTTTGCAGGCATTCTTGGTTCTTAAGCTTTTCTTACTTCACAAGAGGACCAGTTAGAGAACACAATATTTGAGGAAATCTCTGAAGCACAAAGGATAATACATCTGTAGAAAATTTATTGGAAATAATTTATCTAAAGATGAAAAGACTATCCCTAACAGAATTTATTTTATTAGGTTTGCCACTGTAACTTTAAGTCACTAACAGTTGCAAGTCAAAACTAAGATTCTTATTGGCAGGCCAAGCACAAGGAACAGATGTTCTAGACAAGTTCGCGGAAGAAACTAAACCATAGTTCTACTGGTCAATGGCAAGAAAAAATACTTTGAAGGCAGTAATTGTAAAAATAAACAGCAAACAGGCAAAGTCCTTATTTGACCAGCTAGTCTACAGTCTTGGGTGAATTTTGTTTTCACCTGGATCATCAACTCTAACTTATGAGATAGAATAGATTAGTACTTACAGAATTATCCTGTGCAATGTCCAGGGTTCAGTCAGTGTACTTAGGTTTAGGGGGAGAAAAGCCCAACAAGGCCAGTTTGGGCTTCCTCCTTCAACCACAGTAACTGTAAATTGATCTATTACACTCACAATCACATATAAATGTGCTTGTGTGTATATCTTCACAGGAAAAAAACTTCATATTTTTAAATGTCTAAAAAAACTAGAATAGATGATCACAGAGGTCATTCTGACTTGAAGTTTATTTCTAAAGACCTTTCTGATTGAAAGGAGTTATATTTTTCATATAACAAAAAAATTTAATGTAACAGGTTAAGCAAATCAGAAAGACTGAAAGACTGGGAAAAGTTGCTTGCACAATCATTAGGCCAAAGTCAAATAATGGTTCTTAACAGTGACTGAAATCCTTCAGACCTCTATCAGAGTATGGGCTTTTGATAACCTCCTTGGATGAAGAATATACAAAGAGTAGATTTTCATTAGGAGGTTGACAAAGGAGGAATTCTTAAGAGACAACCAAATTTTGGAAAAAAAAAGGTAGTTACTTACTGATGGACAATATAAAATTTTGTAGTGGCTAAAGAAGAGGCAGTAACTGTGTTTTGTTTTGTTTTCTGCCTGGAGCTAATTTTCAAAAAAAGACAAGAGGAAACCAGTATTATGGTATTCCAAATAAAAGTGTGACTTCCATAGTGGGAATATGAAACATTTTTTTCTATATATAACTTGATGGGAAAGTTTTTACATAAAAATAAAGATCCCTGAGAAGAGTTACAACTAAAAATAATATAATAACAAAAACAGTCAACACTTACTGAATATTTACTAGGCAAAACACTTATGAGTATACATATGTTGAGTGATTTAATTATATTAACAATCCTAGGAGTTAGGTACTATTAAGACCAAAGATGAAGAAACAGGAAACAAGTTTCTAAAGATCACACAAATAATAAGTAGCAGGACTTATATTTTAACCTATATTTTTTGGCTCAAGAGTCCAAGCTTAAAACAACTATACAATTCTTTACTTCAAAGAATTATTTTATCATTGTCAACAATAGAAGGCTATTTATATTTTAGTCTTTCCATGCAAAAGGGAAATTATTTAAGCTGATAATACACAATTGCTTTGTATAGCCTATTTAAAAACACTACTTCCCTTTCCAGCAATATGGCAGACTAGATAACCTAAAAACTCTACAACAAAATCCTTATAGATGCTTACATGCTTGATAAATTATAATAAACATTTTTAATTGTATAGCTAAGGGAAAAGAAATCTCTAGCATGAAGAAAGGAAGAAGTAGAAAACTTAAGCAGCTGGACTTAAACTTTGCTGAGGCTACCATAAAAAGGCTTGTTAAAGAATAGCAGTCTAGGTTTATCACACAGGTGAGTAAGAATAATCGAAGATATGAATTAACAAGAAAAAAAAATACAAAGGAAGCAGAGAGGATATAGAAGACAGAACTACAACAACAACAGTTAAAGAAAATCAGTAAGAAGTGCAGTACCTCACACATAAAAGACACCAAGGAAAGTTTTACCAAATCCGTGAAGCTCTCACAACTGTCAAAGAACACATTATCTACAATTTATCTAAATGATTCCAAAGAATAGAAAAGCATGAATTATTAGCCAATTACCCTTATGCTTCTAATTCAAGAGAGAATTACAGCAAAATATTTTTTAATTTAAAAATTAATATATATAAGGGTAAAAATACCAATGAAGAGATACAAAAATCTCAAATAATATACTGACTAACTGTATTTGGCATCATGACAAAAAATACTGAGATTTTGTGAAGGATTTAATATAACAAAAACTATACATGTACTTAAAAATTTAACATTAAAAGTATAAAGGAGAAAAATATAAAAATTATCTCCTTATATACAGGATCAACTGAAACCACATGAAAACAAGTTTTGATTCCTATCTCACATTATACTGAAAAATTAAAGATGAACTTAAAGCACAATTATTCAGTTTCTAAAAGGAATTATATAAGTATATATTCATAGTTTGGGAACAAGAAATAAAAAAAGAATGATGGTACCCCCAAGTGACAGGCAAACCAAATAAAAATTTTCTCTGGAGGAAATAAATTTTCAACCAGAACTCAAACAAATTGATAGAGAATATTAAAAATGTAACCCAACTAAAAGCTGCCTGTAAGTAACTCCAAACATATTGGCATGTTGAAAATAAACCAGGTAAACATTAATCAAAAGAAAGGATTATCAGATAAAATACTTCAAAAAAAATTTTAACCTATGACATATTATAAAATGACAAAAGGGCGAATTCACCACAACACAGAAATCCTAAAAGTGTATGTACCAAAACTATCCTGAAAAAGAACAAATGAAGAACCCCCACTTCCTAATTTCAAAACTTACTACGAAACTACAGAAATCAATACAATGGTACTCACATATGGATAGGCATTGGGATAACAAAGAATATAGAATTAAAAATCCAGAAATGAACTATTACATTTATTATGGATTGGTTATTATAAGGGTGTCGAGACAATTCAAATGGAAACTATTTCCAATGACTGGTCTTGAGACAACTGGAAATCTACATGTAAAAGAATGACACTAGACTTCTACCTCATTTCATGTAAAAAATGAACTTCAAATGAACCACACTAATAGCTATTACTGTCTTACAGGAAAATATTTAAGTAAATCCTTGTGACCATGCATCAGACAATGACATTTTATGACATGAACAGAAGAAGAGAAAATTACCAGGGCTAAAGAGGGACATTATGGCACACCCTGGTGGAGTAGTGGTTTGGTCAACTGCCTCCAGTGGAAACACAGTCCACATGTATCCCAAGGTTTGTGTCCTGGGCCAGGGAGAACAACCAGAATCTAAAACGAAATAAAAATAAATAAAATACTTCTGAAAAAAATAAAAAGGAGGGACATTACATAATGAAAGAATCAAATTACCTACACAAACAAGAAGCTTAAACAGGTAATACAACAAAAGGTAATACAAATAATGAGGTGAAGCCAACTGAAAACAGAAATACACCATGTGCAAATACACAGTTATAGCTGGAGACTTCAACACACCCCTCTAAATAATTAAGAGAACAAGCTAAAGAGAAAATAGACACAGATGTAAAAACACTTCAATCATTTTAGCCTAAATGAAATTTTAACCTAACCCTATGAAAAATGGTAAAATATACATTCTTTTCAAGTGCACATGTAACAGTCAACAAGATAAGCTATAAAATTATGAAAACTAAACTTTATAAAGTAAATAATCAAATTTTAAAGAACTGAAATCATACCAAGTATGTAAACTAAACAGAACGGAATTAAAATACAAATTAATAAGAGAAAGCTACTGAAAATCCTCAAATACCTAGAAACTAAATAACGTATATATAAATAACCCATGGGGCCAAAAACAAGGGGAAATTAGAAAATGTTTCAAAGTGAATGAATATGAAGAGACAATATATGAAACTATATAGAATAAAGCTATCATTTCTGGGAGAAATGTTTACATTAGAAAACAAAATACCAAATCTCAAATCAATCATCCATGCTTCTAACTTGCAAAATAATCAGAGTAAATTAAACCAAAGCAAGAGAAGAGATTACTGAGAACAGAGACGGCAAAATTGAAGAAACAACTTAAAAAATTCATTAATGACAATAGTTATTTGAAAAGATCAATAAAATTGGTAACCTTTTAACCAGAGCAAAAAAAGAGCAAACTCAAATTACTAGTAACAGAAATGGAAGAGCACATATCAATAAAGATAGACTCAAATTACCTAATCAAGAACAGTGTGATTTTTATAAAAGGGTAGATACATATCAAAAAAACAGCTTAGAAAATCCAGACAAGGACCCATATAAAAATAATCAATTGGTTTTAGATATTAAGTGAAAGAAAACTGAAAAAACAAAACAAGATAGTCTTGTTTATTAAATGATGATAAAACATTAGACATTCATGTACCCCGCCCCTGCCCCCAAAAAAGAATGCTTTGGACTAATACTTGGTGCCTCCCAAATTCCCTAACACATTTTTAGGGGTGCGAAGCTATGTTTTTAGAATTAAAAAAAAAAAAGATCTGAGGTCTTTTAACTAATTAGACATTGACTAACTCTATAAAATTTTGTTTTTTAAGGGAAAGTTATAGGCAAGAATTAAGGCAAATAGGAGGGCAGGCAGGAAAAGAAAGGAGAAGAACTTTACTTTATTTAGTTGTTGATCTTGGTTGTTTCTCTTGGGTCCTGGGGCTAGAGGAGGCAGACCCAACTGCTATTCCATCAGGGTGTGCCTCTATATAAATTTTTAAAAATCAGTCCTCCCCTACTAACCTAGTCAAACATAGAGTTGTTTATTTAAATACATTCCTTCTAAGGCACTCAAAGACTCAACTGATTTTAATAAAGAACTTTGCGATACACCTGATTAAGTAAATCAAAACATTAGTTGTTCTAGGTGATGTTGCTTCTGTTTTGTATTTTGCTTGTGTTTTATATTTATTGTGTGCACCTTTTTGAGGTCAGCTCCTGAGAATCATTTTGGGAGAAAATAATCTTGCTGGACAGGAGAGGGGATTTTGCAGAATACAGGAAAGTTTGGGGCCTTAAATTTAATCTCCTATAATTAGTATGCTATGGTTGCACAGTCTAATAAAGTACAAAGCACAATCAATAAAGAAAAGATGAATTAGTCCTTATCAAAAAGTATTTTTCATAGTGAATGACATTGTTAAGATAAAAAAGAACAAGGTAATGTCTCTGAAAAAGAACTTGTATCAAGAAAGAACATTCAAAATTTCATAATAGCAAAATAAGCTAATTCAAAAATGGTCAAAAGATTTGAACAGATATTTCTCTAAAGAGGAAATATAAATGGCCAATAGGCACATCAAAGGATGCAAAATACTAGTAGACATTAGAGAAATACCAAACAACAGTGAGATACCACCTCATAATTATTAGGATGGCTATTAATAAAAACTCTGAAAATAATAATTGCTGTCAAGGATGTAAAGAAACTGAAAACCTCATGCATCGCTGATGGAAATGAAAAGTGATATAGCCTTTGCGAAAAACAAGTTGGTGGGTCCTTAAAAAGTAAAACTGAGAATTACTGTGTGATCCAGGAATTCCACTTCTAGTTATATATTGAAAATAAAAGTGAAAGCAAGAACTTACTGCTACCTGTACACCATTGTTCATAGTAGCCGAAATATGAAAACAATCCAGGATCAGTCAACGAATGAAGGGATAAACAAAATGTGGTATATACACACAACAGAATATTATTCAGGAATAAGACAGACTGAAGTATTGAGACATACTACAACAATGAACACTAAAAACATGCTAAATAAAATAAGCCAAATATAAAAAGACAAATATTTACTACATGCTATGAGGATGGGGAAATGAGCAATTATTACATAATGGATATAGAATTTCCATTTGAAATGATTTAAAAAAAAGTTACGGAAACAGAAAGTTGTGATGGTTTCACAATATTGTAAATATATTTGATGTCACTGAATTGTACACTTAAAATGTTAAAATTGTAAACGGTTATGTATTTTGCATCAGTAAAGAAAATCTTTAGAATGATTTTTAAATTAAGTAGGCAAAAGGTTTGAAAGCTAAAGAGGGCCAAAAATGTTATGCAGTAAGTGATAATGACATTAATCAAGGGGAAACAAAGAATAAGGTTTGATGGGGAGATATTAATCAACTGTTTTTGAATATGCTGAATGTGAAATATTCGGCTTATCTAACGATACCTAACAAATCACACAAAATGGCTAAAAATAATGATTTATTAAGTAATCTAGGGTTTCACTGGGCTCAGCTAGGTGTCACTCAGTGAATCTTATGTGGCTACAGTAACATAGTAACATAGTTGGGACTGGTGTCACCTCAGAAGCATCTTCACTCACATATCAAGTATGCCTTTGTCTGGAAAGACAAATACTTGGGATTCTTCAGGCATCTCTGTGTTCTCTCCATGTGGTCTCTCCACAAGGTTTCTGCAGGGTGGTCTCAGAGTAGCTAAACTTGGCAGTCGAAAGCTCTCCCAGAAGAAACATATTACAAAACAGCAATAGAAGCTGAATGACCTTTTCTAACTAACCTGGAAAGTCATACAACATCTCTTCCAAAGGATTCTATGATGCTGGGGCTCTGGGGAGGATGTCACAAAGTCCACTAAGGTTCAAGTAGAATGAATATAGACTTTGCTCTCAGTGGAAGAAATTTCAAAGATTTTCTGAACATGTTTTAAAACCACAATAAGCACCTTTGGAATGTTCAGTAAAAAAGAGCTTAAATTGAAGACAGCTATCAGAACTGGAGAAAAAAGATGTAACATCTTCAACAAACAAGAAAAGATGACAGTGAAATACATAAAATACAATGGGAAATTCTAAGGAACACCAGTATGTAAGGAACTGATAAAGAAGATTCAGAAAGTGATCAGAGATATGACAGCCTTCCTCAAAAGAAAAGTTCTAAAAGCTGTTGAAGCTTGAGAAGTCAATTAATTTCTGAATTAGATGATAATCTTTGAGAAAACAGTTTAAGTAGAAGAATGAGTTAAAGCAAACTTGCACTGTTTATTTGTTAACCTTTATTAAGGGATAATTGACAAAACTAAATATTTAATTATACGTGCGTGGATACACACACATATATCCACATACACTTTGCATTATAGATTGCAGGATTTAAATGCTTGGCAACAAAGTGAGCAAGATGACTTATATTCTTCAAAAACATGTAAAATACAAATGAAGGTAAACCTAAAAACAAATACTTGATTTTAATATAAAAACAGAATAAGAATTTAAATTTCATGAACATTCATATTATTCTTATTCAGGGAAAAGAGTAATTTATTGTTTTAAATGTTTAAGCAAATTAAATTAATTAAAACAGAAAGAATCAAATACAGATAGGTTCATTGATCAACTGTGTCACACATTTAAGAAAGAAATATTCTCTACAATCTGTCAGAGGACGAAAGGGGAAGGAATACTGTTTAAATCATTCTATGAGGCCAGCAGTACCCTAATACCAAAATCAAAGACATTACAAAAAAATTTTTAAAAAAAGGAAGAAAGAAAGAGAAAATACCACAACCCAATGGGATTAATCCTAGACATGCAAGCTGGTTCAACATCTGGAATGGTGGTGAGCTTGATGTATTGTATATAGATGTTGGTTTACAATGATGCACACCTTAAACCTATATAGTGTTATAATGCAATGTTCCTGCATTATAACATTTAAAAAATATCTTATGATAAAAAGGAATTATCCAAAATTTACTAAAAAGATACTTAAAACTCAACATCAGGGAACAAAAAACCCGATTAAAAAATGGATCAAAGATCTTAAGAGACATCTTACTAACGAAGAAGAAGAGAAGGCAAATAAGCTTAAAAAAATGTTGCTACATCATGTCATCTGGGAAATACAAATTAAAACAAGATATCGCTACATCCTCAAAATTGCCAAAATCCAGATCACTGATCATACCAAACATAGAAGAGAATATAGAGCAATGTGAAATCTCATACAATGCTGACGCAAATACAAACTGGTAACACTCACTCTGGAAGAGATTTTGGCAGTGTTAAAAAACTAAAGGCACTTTTACCATATGATCTAGTAGTCATGTTCCTTGACATCTGTCCAAAGGAAATGGAAACTTATGTCCACACAAAAGCTTTCACATGATATTTACAGTAGCTATAGTTATAATAGCCAAAACTCAGAAGGAACCAAGAGGTCCTTAAGTAGGTGAATGGGTAAACTATGGCAGAACAAGAAAAATAATTATGCAGTACTAAAAAGAAATGAACTATCAAGCTGTGCAAAGAAACGGAGGAACCTAAAACATATATTACTACGTGAAAGAATTCAACTTGAAAAGGCTACATACTATGTGATTCCAAGTACATGAGATTTTGGAAAAGGCAAAACCAGGGAAATATTAAGAAGATTAGGGGTTGCAGGAGCAGAAATGGATTAATAGGTGAAGCACAATGAAAGTACTGTGTGACACTAAAATTGCAGACACAGGTCATTTTATATCTGTTTAAATCTATAAAACATACATTATGAAGTGACATTAATGTGCTCTGAATGATTATGATGTGTTCATGTAGATTCATCATATATAACACAGTTGGGAGTTACTGACAATGGGGAGGCCATGTACATACAATAGTAGAGGTTATATGGGAAATCTCTGTACCTTCTGCTCAATTTTGCTGTGAACCTAAAACTGCTCTCAAATTTCTTTTTTCTTTTAACTTGCTGAAATGTGATCAATTGAAAATGTGTTTAATTATCTTTGTTCCTTCTTGAAAAGTTTGTTGTATCAAGAAGGGGGAATAACAGGTATTAAACACAGAAACAAAAACTACAAGAACAAAGATAACAGTTAAAGAAATAAGAACACATTTTAGAAGCTGGAAAGGGCAGGGGAAAAATAGCTGAATTGAATACTACATGCGGGGGGGAAGAGAACAATAAATATATACAAAGGCTCAGAAATTAGAGTCTAAGTAACAGAAAAAGTGAGAAAAAAGTATGAAGCTAAATTTTAGAAAGAAAGTAGTTAAAAATGCATGAAGGGAGCAGTTACAGCTCTCAGCAAGTTCCATCCACTAGAGCAGAGAAACTATACACTTGCACTAAGATCAATATCCACTGAAGTCGTTTCTGTTTGGAAAAACCTACTGATCTTCCATCCTGTCTTCCCCTACATGTCTCTTTTACTCTCAGACTACCACCACATTCACGACACTTGAGATACTAGATGTGTGGAGGATTTATTCCCCACACCAAGGAATTCTCCACAATACCAGCTGGATATCCTACAGTTAAACTCAATTCTGACACTATCTACCTGGATATAGTGTAGATTCCACAGGTTAAGGGTTTTAGCCCACAAGATTGATCTCCATCACAATGAGATGTCAATCACAAGTTGTAGGTTCCCAGGTTACCAAAAATCTCTTGGCTGCATACTATTGGAGCCTATGATGTCCTTCTGCTTTGAATGCAATTTATTTGACAGGGTAGCTCACAGATCTCAGGGAAATAGTTATTTACATCTATTTGTTTATTAATAGATATGATAAAGATACAGATGAAAAGCCGGATAAAAAGATACATAATGCAAGGTGTGGGAGGGTATTATACAGAGTTTCTGTACCTGTGGAATAGGGTGTGTGACTTCCATCTGTGCCTGTGTTCACTAATCTGAAAGCTCTCTGACATAAAAGTTATGGTTTTTAAAAAAAATACTCAATTGCAGTAACTTTGATTTTTGATATTAAAATACACTTTATGTATAAGTTCTCCCTAAGTGTGGTTTCCCCATTCCTCAGATATGTGTCAACAAACCCTGTCCTCCAGAAAATCACCAAGTGTTCTACATAATTGTCCACTGGGTTCTGTCACCACTTTCTCCCACTATTCTCCAACCCATTCCCTACTGGTAACTTCAGTTATATTGCCAGTATCCAAGGGATGGTTTTGTTTCATCTGTCCTTTGTTGTGCCTAATCACATTAACCTATGAATGACGTCATCTGGTATCTATCTTTCTTCCTTATGCTTACTTCACATAGCATAATCCCCTCTAGATCCATCCATGTTGAATCAAATGACAGAATTTCATCTTTTCTAAGGGCTATATAGTATTCCATTGTGTATATATATATATCACATCTTATTTATCTATTCATCAGAGGTTGGGTATTTAGATAATTTCCAGTTCTTAGCTATACATGGTCAGAGAAATACTTAGTATGATTTCAATTATTAAATATTTGTTGAGACTTTTTTTGTGTCCCAACATACGATCTATCCTTGAGAATGTTCCTTGTGCACTTGAGAAGAAAGTGAAATCTGTAGTCATTGAATAAAGTTTTCAGTATATGTCTATTAGATATAATTGTTCCATATGATCATTTAAAGCAGCTTTTTCTGCCTGGTTGATCTGTCCATTGTTGTAAGTGGGGTGTTGAAGTCTCCTACTATGACTGTGTTGATGTCTCATCAGTTCTAATACTTGCTTAATATATTTTGAATGCGCCTTCATTTGGTACATGTGTTAGTAAGTGTTATGTCTTCTTGCTGCATTGACCCTTTAATCATTAAATAATATCCATCTCTGTCTTTTGTTATGCTTTTCAATTGAAAGTCTACTTTATCTGATATAAGAATAGCTGCTCCTGCTTTTTGGTGGCTGCCATTCCACAGTAGAATTATCTTCCAACCATGACTTTGAGGTTTTGTTTATCTCTTGAAAGAAGGCAGGTTTCTGAATACAGCAGGTTAGGTTGTGTTTTTTAATCCATTCAGCCGCTCTGTGTTGTTTGACTGGTGAGTTCAGTCCATTAACATTTAGGGTGATTATTGATATGTAGCTATTAACTGTCACTTTGTAATTTGTCATCTGTATGTTGTTCCAGACAATGCCTCTGTTCCTCTCTTTCTATTCTTGGGGGACTGGCATAGTTACAGTTTGACTGATTTCCCTTTTCGTTTTTTTCTTTGCTTTTACTTTGGAGATGTATTGTGAGGATATCATGAAGCTAGCATTAAAAATTCTGTTTATTTCCTATTTTTATTTGAATGCAGACTCGTCTTACACTCACTATAACCATCCAGTTTTATTCCTTTAACTTTTGCTTATTGGAGAAGCTTTTAATCATTGCTTTAATTCTGAATGATAGTCTCACAGGGTATAGTATCCTCAGTAGAAATGCATTTCTTTCAGCACTTTGAATATATCATGCCATTTCCTTCTGGCCCGCAGTGCTGAAAAATCCAATGACAATCTTGCAGGTACTGCTTTGTATGTGACTCACTTTTGTTTGGATGCTTTTGAAATTCTTATCTCACATTTTGACATTTTGATGACAATGTGACTAGGTGTAGCTCTGTTTGGGTTTCTTCTATTAGAAAGTATTTGAGCTTTCTGAGTCGGGAGGCTTGCTTCATTCTTCATGTTAGGGACATTCTCAGCTGTTATTTCTTCAAATGCTGTTTCTGTTCCCCCTTTCTCTCTCTTCTCCTTCTGGGACCCCTATGATGAATGTCATTCCTTTTGATGTTATCCCATAGGTCTCGAATGCTGTCTTTATTTCACTGCATTTTTTTTTTAATCTCTGCTGGTTTGCTTGAGTGAATTCCTCTGCCCTATCTTCTAGCTCACTGATTCTGTTAGAGACTTCATTCGTCTTACTCCTGAGTACCTCTATTGAATACTTCAGGTCAGCTATTGTGTTCTTTATTTCTTTGACATTTATTTTGCACTGCTTCACTTTTCTCTTTTTTATTGTCCTTTTTCTTCCTCTACTGTTTTCTTGATTTCCACAAGTATATTTATCACTTTTAACCTAAATTCATTCCCAGGTAGTTTGCATATATATGCTATATTCATATTATCCCCTGGGTTTTTGATCAGATCCATCATTCCACACATAGTTCTCTGCATCTTTGCTGTTTGGCATTGTTTATATTTCTGTGGATATTTCTGCAGTGATGGCCTTATGCAGGGACTTGCACTCAGTAAGCCTGGATCTTGTTTTGAACACTTGGACTTCTTAAGTTTTGTGGTATCACCACTCATTGGATTTGTTGAAGTTCTTAGGTGGGCTCTCTGTTCGGGCCCAGGAGTTCAGTCTATGGGGCTGGAGTTTGCATGAGGAATACAGAGCCCTCCCCTAGTATACCAACTCTGAATGGTAATGACCACTTTGTTGTTGGTCCATCAGGCTGCAGTCCCACCTCCACCCACAGAGTAGCACTAGTGGTAGCATTGATGGTTTCTCCCTCTGGGAGACTCTCTTCTTCCTTTAAGCTTGGGAGCAGGAATTCTGGTGGGCAGTTCCTGGAGCTCTAGCCCAATATAGTGGGAGTGATTTGGCTACCCCAGCTGTGTACTGGTCATGGCAGCACTCAGTATAATTTTCTTACTGGGACATCTGTTTAACCCCCTGGGGCACTGGTCTTCTTTCTTCCCTGTACCAAAACCCTTTCTCTCAGTTCTGTGTCCCTGCCTTGCTGGACAGGTTTCTTTTGCTTTCATGATTCCTGGGAGAACTGGTTCTTCCCGCAGATCCACCCCATCTGCCATGGCCTGAAATCTGAATCTGAAGTATAGCTCTGAACCCTGAGGTTTTCACCTACCCTTTGTGGTTGTGATTGCTGCTGCATCTCTATATCCTCTGTGGCTGCTTTTCCTCAGTTTTTGTTTGGAGAAAGGTGAACTCCTAATTTTTCTGTGAGGAGGATGTAAGTCTCACTCCTTCCAGGTTGCCATCTTGATTCTGATCACCTGCATGCTATGACTTTTATGGAGGTTTCATATAGGCACAACTAATATTATTAATGCCTTCTATGGAGAAAGGGAATGCAGGTTGAAATTTTCAAGTTTCTAATTTAGCTTGGTCTTTCTGGTGACTAGCCCTTATCCAGAAGCCATGCAAGAGTCCACCAAGAGTTGTTTCATTAGTACAACAAATGCTCCTAGTGTCCTTACCACTTAAAAAATTCTAAGTATTTTTGGAACTATACTCCTGCAACTGGGAGCAAAGAATACATACATACATATCTTCTTCTGTCTCACAGTATCATAGTTTCAAACCTAGAGACACTAGGAATAGTGGAGGATTTTATAATAAATCAACAAAACAAATCTTTCAAAATAGGATGATGGCAAAGGGTGAAACTAGTTATACATCAAGTGTATTGAATGAACAGTCCAGAAAGGAACACGTAAAAAGATTTTTAGAGATTTCTCTAAGACAAATCTGATAGACTATCTGACAAGAAGAATATATTGGAGGACTCAAGAAGGGAGCAAAATTACCAACTTGATGAAAACCAGTAAGTTTTACAAACACAAAAAGTAATCATAGTGTGCTAAACTGTGAAAAACATTTACATAGACATAATAATGTACACTGAATACTAAACAAATGTATTGTGTAACTCAATTAAATAGATGAGATGAGGAGTGGGGGTAGCAGTAAAAGAAAACTAAATTCTTAACTTATCCCGTGAAAATCAGTATATAATGCCTAAAACTAAAAAATTTACTAATACAAACATGGTACTTAGAGATATATAGGTAAATAGCAAAGAATCTACTAATAAGAATGAAACCAGTTGTTTCTAGGGAAGTTCAATAAGGGGAGGAACATAAGAAGGCTGTTCTTTTGTAATGCACCTTGTAACTACTTGACTCTTTAAATACGTAATTTGAAAAAGAGAAGCAAATGATAGGAAAAAAAAAACTAAGTGCACTTTTTAAAAGAGATACTGAATAATTAGAAGAACAAAATATAATCATAGTACACTACTTGACTTAGAAGCCAATTAACTTGAATAATCATAAAAAAGATAAAGAATACTAATAACTACCTATGTCATATCCATTTTCTCTCATTTCTTTAATGAATCTTTCTTTAAAATAAAACAGTTTGGGGGTAGCAATGGAAATATGTAAAATATCCTGGCTGCCAGGCCAACTGAGGGCACTTAACTAAATTCTGTCCAATAAGATATAACTAGAAGCTACAGGGTAGAACTTTTAAGCAAAGTTCCTTAAGACTGAAGGGGAAAAAACTGACATGTGATTTTTTTGCTTCTCTATTCTGCCCTCACCCACCTGCCTGAAAACTGACATGATTGTTAGAGTTCTAAAAGCTATCCTGGACCATGAAGTATTCATATATTTAGTCGTACTCTCAGGATTCTGAAGGACAAACATGGAGTCTGGTTCCCTGCTAACTGTGAAGCTGCTATCCTATCCCTGGAATGTCAATCTCTAAAGTTCCTTTATATGAGAGAAAAATAAACTTTAGCTCATTTAAATTACGGTTATTTCTAGCTTCTTTCATTAAAAGACAAATGAAATCCTAATAGAAGATACAAAGATATTAAGTCAGGTGGGTGTGTAAGTAGGTAGGTAGAAAGATTTAACTAAAAATTATAAATTTTAGGAGACAGAGAGAAATGAATTAAAAATATTAGATCTTCATCTGTCATAATAGGAAGCCAGTAGTGTCCAATATAGAAAATAAAAACCAGCATAAAAAATGTTCAAAAGATATCTGCAGGTGCACCCTGGTGGAGCAGCTGTCACAAAAATTATGTCCGAAGGACACAGGCCACATAGCCCTGGGTTCAAATCCCAGGTTCAGGGAAAACAACCCATTTGAAGCTAATACAGGACAATGGAGCTCTGGTAGTGGGTGTAGTATGAAATATAGTCTGAGATGCAATTTCAACATCCTAAATGGAATTTAGCATTGTGAACTAAAGAAATACTAAATATTACTATAAAAACAAAAAAAGTTAAAAGGAAAACTAACACTAGGAACGTTCCATTAAGCTTTCTTATTATATGCTTTGTCCTGTTTGGCAATTAAAAACTATTTAAAATTACAAGTTGCTGCTTATATAAAAAACAGGTGAAATATTAGGTACTGAATGATTTACTCACTCACTCAGAAAAAGTAGCACTAATATGTAGTTAAGAAATAACCTTTTCCATAGAAATGTCTGACCTTTGCCTTTAGCTACTGGAAGATGATCTCTAGGTACTAGAATGTGCTGCCTGATAAGAGCAGCACAAAAAACCTGGAGGTTTTCATTACTGGACAGTCTAACAGTGTGATCTAAGATGGGGGTTTTGAGCCTTATCACATCAGTTCTCACATCTGAAGGAATTGGAGAATAATATTAGCCTGTCCTCTGGAAGTCTAGAGATTAGGTAAGCCATACAAGGAAAATGTGATCAAGTCCCAAAAAAAGAGCACATACAAAGGCTCAGGAAGTTCTGACCAGAAATACTGTATATACTGGTACACAGGAGGAGATAATGATGACTCCATAAGGAGAAGATTAGAAGCTCTCTATTTAGACTCCTCTAGACTGTTCAATGTATCTTTCCTTTGGCTGATTTTAATTTCTATCCTTTCCCTGTAATAAAGCATATTCATGAGTATAACAACATTCAATGAGTTCTGTGAGTCCTTCTAAAACGTTCTCAAAACTAAGTCTGATTTTAGGAATCTCCCCAAGCTTGCAGTTGGTGTCAAAATGAGTTCAGTCTGGTGAACTCTGTGTCCTCTAACCTTTGTAGTTTGGCTAATTCTGGGTAATTAAAGAGGAAGGAAAGGGAAGACGACAAAGGAAAAGGACAAGAAGAGACACCACCTTTCTAGAGCACCTACTAGAATCTCTATTGGGTAGTATTATATATGTTCACTTAATACTGGTAACAGTAATAGTTGATATTATTTCCACTTTATACATAAGGAAGTTATATATAAAGGTCAGGTAGTGGAAGGTGGAACAATGCCACAAAGTATTTAATAGATCCAGAATGCATCCACAGTCTTTCAGATTCTAAGGCTCATGCATTTTCACTATACTAACCTTTCTCCCTACATGACAATTCATATGTCTAAATTCATACCATTCATATGTAGAACATAATGAAAGTAAACAAACGAACACAAATGTCAACCAAAACAACAGGACACGGGACTGTGGTTGTGTGTGTGTTAGGGTGGAGGTAGGGGGAGGGGGAGGTCAAAAGGGAAAATGGTGGTGGTAAAATATGCTGGATTTCTGGTCTTGGGCATGGTGTGAAATATAGATGGAGATGCAATTCAATACCACATAATGAATCTAGCATTACGAACTAAACAAATAGTAAACATTGCTACTTAATAAAAAAAAGTTTCAAATTAAAAAGGTAAATGTAAAAAAAAATAATGAAACTATTAACTAGGAAAAATATTTAAGAGGAAGACATATATTACCATACTGAATTCCCAAATAGGTATAGAGTTTCAAGGTAAGTAAAGATTTTTGAAAGCAAATAATTTTGCTCTCTATATATACATGTAATACATGCACATGTGTAATAAGTTCATGCCATCTTATTATAAAATTTTGAAGTATATTCTTTCAAGTCTTATTATTAAAAAGAATATTAATAAGGATAAAGACTCAAAAAAGCTAAATAGATTTTACCCTTAATACAAAATCAAATTTCTAACATACAGACATTGACCTCTCTGATTTGAGTTAAGAATAACATTCTAAATGGATACAAAGAGAGAAGCAATTTCCTTTCTACAGTATTGTGAGTAACAGAGTCCAACCGCTAACACCAACATCAGCCTCCGGGCCAGATGGTCACACTAGACATCAGGGCTTCCTTCATCTGAGGGATGAAGGTCCACAGATGATTCAGAATAAGAATTCCACAAAGAGGAGAACAGGCAGTGGGGCATTAGAGAACAACTTTCTATGGTCAGCAACCACAGAATGAATCATTCCAATGAATACAGAAAGCTTGTTTACAAATTCTAGTAGCAAACAGAGCTATGTCATATATCCTATCATACATTTGAGCAGGAGAGAGACACACACACACACCGAGCAAGAGAAAGAAAGCAGATTCCAAATTAATCACTTAGTTTCATCAAATCACTCATGGCAACCTGTGACCTAGACAGACAGCCTTTATATTCAGCATAATACAAAAAAACAGTACAATGGCAAAAAAAAAAAAAACCCGCTTAAATGATTATTCCCTCAAAGAACATGAAACAAGTCATAAAATACAAGCTCTGCATTCTAAGTACACTGTGAATATGTTAGTTAAAAATAAAGAGTGCAAGTTAAAGTATTTATAACTGTTTTTAAGATGCTGGCTATGTAAACGACTAATACAATATTATTATATATTACAAACAATCACCCTCCATGTTTGTTGCAGCATTATTTGTAATAGTCAAGATATGAAAGTAAGTATCCATTTAAGAAAGGATAAAGAAAATGGAGTTGTGTGTGTATAAAATACACAGAGAGGAGTATTACTCAATCACAAAAAAGAAGGAAATCTTGCCATTTGCAACCATATGAGAGAACCATCTCTCACTTCTCCCTTCCTATTGCCAGTCATTGTAAGAACTAGAATTTCACTCTTAAAAAAAAATGAACTAGCAACACATTGGTCTCAAAGACATCACGTATATTTCATTCAATTTACTGTGCTGAAAATACAGAAAATCTACATAAATCAAAGTACACATGCTGAAGAATTGTGAATTCTTCAGTCTCGTTCTTTTACTCAGCTCTAAGGCCCAGTGAGGCTCAACAAAATTCAAACAGATGATTAGAGGATTTTTGTCTAGAGAACAGAAATACTGAACTAACTAAATACTGTTATGTAACTATTCTGTTTATTGAGAGGATGACAGAGAGAAAGTATTCCTTTATGGACAGAAAGGGAGAGGTTTAAGAGAACGAAATTCTTTTCTTCCAAAGTCAACACATAAAACGAACTACAGTAACAACGAAAATTTAAAGACACAACAGTGCTATTACTCCTTAACAGGGCTCTGTTAATTCTTGTTATAACACTTACAAAACTACTTGGCTTCTTAAACTGTGTACACAAGTAAACCAACTAACGTAAAAACAAAGAACTTTTCTAACGGAATCTGAGTGAAATGTATATGTATTTTTAAAGGAATTAATACATCAAATTTAGGTAGGGTTAGAAATAATACTTAATAAAATATGAAAGTACCAAAAATAAGAGGTCCTGCTAGATATTCTCTCTCTCTGTCTCTCACACACAAATTCAGAGAGGTGGTGGGAGGAAGATAAGAAGGGATCAGTGTCTTGGCTCTACTATTGACTTGGCAAGTAATTAATGACTCTAAATCTATCTTATCATATGTAAAAACAAAGCAAGGGAACAATAAGGGGGGGCGGGGCTGACAGGTTGTTATATCCAAAATTCTAGCCCCTTTTAAAAATACAACTGTGGAATTATTACAAGTAAATTTCTCTTTGCTTAAATTCATCATCCTTATAATTATTTAGCTTTCCATCTGTATCCACACCTTTACAATTCTGCATGTACTACTGATTTTTTTAATAAATACTTTAACAAATGAAAAAATGGTTAACTTTCAGCCAACCAAATAGTTATCACATGACCACAATGTATATCAATTAAATTTCACTATAAGAAAACAATCTATGATTTAGTGCATATTTCACTAACAACTGAAGTACTGACATAATTTTTAATACCAGTATAGTATAGTATATATTATATATACATATTATATATATCCACACACATGTGCACATGAAAAATACTTTAGAGAGAAGTTTTAACTCTTTTAAAACAATTTTATTCCCAAAAAATAAACAAAGAAAAATGCAATGTGGGCAAGAAGACAAATGAGAGAAAAGAAAAGCCTTCAATGTATGCTTTATTCATTTTTTAAAATAATGCTTCTTACAAAGTGCCTCAAAATTGTGATTTGAATATGTGTTGAATTATTATACATTTTGAATATTCTTTCAGTTTTTCCAGAATATATCAATTTTATACACATACATATATAAATTACATAAACCAAATTTTTTAAATATATTATACATATTTAAAGTCTGACACCCAGAAAAGTAATTCAAATAATACAAAGAGTACAAAGTAAAAATTAAAGCCTCTTCACCTCTGACCTCTGTCAGCAACCCTTTAAATAGCAAAATAAATAGTTCTGGGAGAAAAGTTCCTAGGTATATATGAAGGTAGAAAGCAGGCGTAGTTATGTGAATAAGTCAGGGTAAGATGCATGCCTACATCAGGGGCACATATTGGCAAGTTATACTTTTCCCAAAAGTCCACAGCAATATTTCAAATGCCACATGATTCTCTAGAAACTTGCCATTATCCATCAAGAGACAGTCTATTTCCCTTATCTTGATTCTGAATATGACTTTGATAGCCTTAAAAAATTAGAGAATGTTGGAAACATTATGTGACATCCAAGGCCAGATCAAAACAGGCAATATGGGTATGGTCTGGCTCCCTCACACTCTAAGGATGTTCGTCTCAGGAAGGCAGCTACTGTGTGGTGAAAAAACCCAGGGCACAGAGACAGGTTATATATAGGAATTAAAGCCTCAGCAAAGGTCTCAAGTAACAGTCATTGATGTGAAAAAGCCTTCAAATGATGCTAGCCTCTAGTCTTTGAGTCTTCCACTTGAGGTCCAACACATATGAAGCAGATGTAAGACATCCCTGTGTGAATTCTTAACTCAGAGAATACCTGAAGATAATAAATGTCAGCAAGTTTTATGGTAATTGCTTATGCAGCCCTAGTAATTCCAATAGACTGGTACTATTCCCCAACCTTGTCACAAAAGGTAATGTAGGAAAATAAAGTGAAAAATGAGAGGAAAGCTTTCATTGGTTGGTAAAATGAATCCATTTAGGTGCAGAGCAGCATAGGTCAATCAACTCCAAGAGAGCAAGCTGCACACCCCTGGGTTCAAGGTCTGGGGAGGGGGAGTGCAAACAACCAGTGTAAATAACTAAATGGAAATAAAATTTAAATGCTTCTTCCTCCTCTCTCAAGAAAAAAAAAAAAAATCAATCCATTTAGCATGGAAACTCATTTTTCAAAGTGCCTAATAGAAACATGTTTTTGGTGAATTGATGATGAATCAGGGCATGGGGTAAGACAACATATTCCAAAGTCTGCTATAGTAAAATAATAGTTGCGACAAAGCCACAATGAAATTGAACATGAAACTGAATAAACACTAATGGGTTTAACTCACTTCTACTTTTACAACAAAGAGCAAGAACTAACGAAGTTACGTCAATACCTTTCAGAATAACACTCTTTCTCAAAAAATAAACAGAAAAGGCTTTGATGACATGAATACCAGAAGGGGCAGACTTAGGCAAAATGGTATTTTATTTGTGGCGCAAACATTTTTTTAGGGAAAGCAATGACTCCAACATCTAAAATGTTACAAATCACTGCTTGGTAACTGAGTGCTTTTCCTTCCCATAGAATTGAGTCTAGTGAACCTTACAATGCTCGCAGTGGTAATTTCTGAGACTTAATAGTGTCTAATAAACATAAAAGAACAAATGGAAGTTCAAACCCCACCATCAGTTTGTAAGCATCACATCCCATTACATAGGCTGTAAAACGTATACCTGGAAAGTCATTCATATAGGCTGGCTATACAAATCTATACAAAATAGAATCTACACGAAAGTACCAAGTAACCTGAACACTTTGAATGACTTGCTTCGAAATATCAAGACAAATATACTACATATCCAAGCTCAATTTCTCTTATTTTTCATGATCTGAGGTAACAACAGATAAACTTTTTGATACTAAATTGTTTATAATTCTAATATACTTAATCCTATTAGAACTAATAATTAAATACAATAAATAAATATAGAACCCAGACCTGTCTCCAGCCCTGCCACCCATGGTTCAGACAATGGGACACCAGGACCACCTAACCAGCTCTACTGTGGCGACCTGCAACCAGCGCCTGCCAGACTTCAGATACCCCAGATCCCTATCCCCAACCATCCTGAGGCCAGGCACCAGCACATACTACTCTTCCATTCTGCCAACCCATGGTGCCATACTGGCACCTCCCTGCCATTTCCTGTAACCAAAGCTAGGCCTCAGGTATTGTGGACCCACAGACCAACGAATCCACATTGCTACAATTTGGAACCAGTGCTGCTAGGCTTCAGAAACCCCAAAAACCTGTCCCTGGCTCTACTGTGGCCCAGAATCAGTGCATTCACCATTGCCTTGTCACTTACCAGACCAACATAGGCAAAGTTTCTGTTCTGCTGATGGGGCCACTGACTCTGGCCCCATCTTCCCCTCAAAAAAACATGAATGGCCCCAAAAGAGGAAGATGCCAGGAACACCCCAGAGTCAAACTTCATTGATATGTATTGGAACAACTGAACAGATAAAGAGTTCAAAATAATAGTTTTTAAAAGGATAATTGGATGTTGGAAGCACACATAACCACCCAAAGGCAACTGAAAGACCTCAGAAAAAAAAAATGACAGCAAATACTTACCAGAGATTGAGACCATAAAGAAAGTCCTGACAGAAAAGCTAGGGATGAGAAATACAATCAAGGAATTAAAGATAAATATGGAAACTCAACCTCAGAGAGGAACAAATATCAGAAACTCAAGTCAAGAAAACAGTGGTAACCTTCACAGAAGAGGAGAGAGGAACAAAATTGAGGAAAAATTTAAAAAGCCTGTAAGAAATCAGATTCCCTAAGAAGAACATATATAAGGATAATAGGTATCCTGAAAAGAGAGAAGAGGGAAAAAGGAGTAGAAAATCTCTTTTAAAAAGTAATAGTGGTGTAAAACAGACTGACATACAATTTCAATATCCTAAAATTAACATAGCATTGTGAACAAAACAAATAATAAATATCACTTTTAAATGTATATATAGAAAAATGTCTTCCTCAAAGAGATTACTGTGTTGAAAAGTACATACTGTTATTAACTGAAGTGCCTAACAGAAAACTTGTACTAAATGGGAAACAGCAAATTCTTCAATATTTTCAAAGAAATACAGAACTATCGGTTAAAATGAAAAAAAAATATTAACTAAACAATGACTGATAGGAAATTAAAACAAGAAATATTAATTCAAACACCTCAGATAATTTTAATGAGTCAGCAACAGTTGATAAAAGGCTTATATTTATATATCAATTCTCTGATCTTTGAGTTTCTATTAACCTGAAACCTTTAAGAAGCAGGATCTCCTTCCACTGAATATTATCTCTGCTGAGCAACTGATATTCCAAGTATTTAACACAAAAGAGATTTAAATTTTAACTTTTGGGAAGAGCACATTTTGGTTGGGTATGTTAAATAATATCTTTAAAGGTACTGTATCCCTTTTTCCAATGTTAAATGGCCTCAAATTTGGAATAAAAAAATTAATGATCCTGCTACAGATTAATGCATATAGAAAATTTTAAGAAACTAGTAAATAAAGAAGACTGATACGTTATTTTTTCAAGCTTTATAATTAACATATAACATTGTACAAGTTTAAGGTACACAACACGATGATTTGATACACATACATCGTGAAATAATAAGGTTGGCTAGCACATACATCACTTTACATAAAGAACTTTGTGTTTCTGTGGTGAGAATATTCTCTTAGCAACTTTCAAGCATTGTTGATTACAGTCACCAATGTTCTATGTTGGATTCCCAGGTCTTACTGTCATTAGTTTTTATCCTTTGATCAACATCTCTCCATTTCCCCTGCTCCCAAGTCTCTGGGTAACTATCATTCTCTGATTTTTATGAGTTTAGTTTTTTTTAGATTCCACATATAAGTGAAATCATCTGGTATCTGTCTTTCTCATCTGACTTATCCCACATAGCATAATGTCATTTCATCCATGCTGTCATAAGTGGCAAAATTTCAGAAGATTAATATTTTTAAAGATTTCAAAATATAGAAATACCTAAGTAATACAGCAGGAAACAGTCAGTGTTACAATGAAGATATGAAACAAATTCCAGCTTGAATACTGACTATATGTTAGATACTATTATTTTATAATATTAAATTCAGGGGTGTAATAATGATACTCTGACAGTTTACAAGATTCTTAGGATCTGAAGTCCTAACAGGTAAAATCTACCACTTACTTTTAGAAGGTTCAGAAAAAACACAGGGAAAAAAAAGAGATCAAGCAAATGTGCAAATATTAACAGCTGGTCAGTCTAAGTAAAGGCTATGGGGATATTCATTCTATTTCCTTTCACCTTTTCTGTAGGTTTGAAACTTTTAATAAAAAAAGGGAAATATATTCTAATACATAGCAAGACATATACAAGAATATTCAAAACAACATTACTGATAAGATCCCAAAGTGGAAACAAACTAAATATCTAAACAGTGAGTTGGGCAAGTAAACAGTGATAAATAAGTAGATAAATTGTGGTATAGTCATACAACGGAGTATTATGCATCAGTGAAAATGAATGAACTCTTGTGAACATACCATAAGGGTAAAAATCACAAATAATGTTGAGGAACTGAAGGTGGACACAAATAGGATGAACAAGTTTTAAGTCTTTTTTAAATAGCTATTTCAGATAAGACTCAGATAAGATCAAGGTTGTCATTTATCTTTGCTTAGCAAAAGTTCTATTCACAGATAATACAAGTAAGATTACAACAGAAATGTATATTATTTAGAACAAATTTCTTCAAGAGCCCTTACACAGATTTATAAAACCAGCCCACATAATACTGATCTGTTAGATCAATAATCATAAAGCACTACTGGAGTGTAAACTTTTTAAAGAATACAATTTGAATTCCAATGAATTGGAATTCATTGTTACAAACTCATACTAACTTTCTGCATTGACTAGGATTTTTAAACTGTACAATGAAACCATTTTAATTTTAAAATATAATTTAAATTCAGATTTATAACTAAGCATTTTCAAGACAAAAAAGACTTACATTAACTTTGAAAGCTTGTACAGTGTTATCCAAAAGAAGGATGTTGCAAACCACCTCTGTATGCTGTCTGTCTCGGGCCAGCTCAGATGCTCGTACATTGTAGGTTCTGCCAGCGGGCAATCGGAAACGTGAGGTCATTACTGTCCACACAAGATCTAAATTGAAAAAAAAAAAAAAATCACTACATAAAAGAATAGCTGAATATTGAAAGTAGTTTAAAACAAAACACATACATTTGTCAATTTAGGTAAAAAGTAGTTTTAAATTTTGAAGCACCAAGGTAAGAACTGTAGATAGAAAAGAGATAATACGTGTTCATCATATAAATTAAAATTATAAACTCTCTGAAAAGAGGAACTCTATTTTGAACTCTTCCACCAAGAAGACAATATACAAAGTGTTCATGAAGCCATATTCTAATTTAAAAGATAGAAATTCAGGAGTAGCCAATAGGGGAAAGAAAATACTACCTCAGGACGTAGGACAAAGCTCATGACACAAGTATTAAAAAACACTACAGAATGGCAACAGAGAGACTTATTTAACTTTCAAGGACACTTCCCTTTATTAAAACTTAAGGGAAACATGGAAGATTTTATTTTAAATACGATATAGTATTCATTTTAACTACCTTCAAATTCAACCTAATACTTATAAGATTACTATTATTATTAAGAGAACAGAAACATCAGTGCCCTGAAGCCATTGAGCACAGTCTATACACATCCCAAGACCCCAGGTTAGAATGTGTGTGTGTGGTTGAGGTGGGGGGACGACATGGAGCGGGGGTTGTCCCCGGACTTGGGGAAACAACCAGGGTGAACAACTAATAAAATAAAATGCTTCTTCCTCTTCTCTCTTCCTGCCTGCACCTTTTCTTTAAAAAGAGAGACAAAGACACAGAAAGAGAAAAAGGAGGGGGGGGAGAGGGAGGAGGCGGGGGTGGGGGGAGGGAGAGAGAGAGAGAATACTTAAGACTTCTTGATTTTTTCAGTAAAATTTTTAATTAAATTTTTTTAATGTTTTATATATATTTTAAAGAACAGGAAGAGAAACAGACATCATCAATTTATAAGTGGCGCTCTCTAAGCACCTTTCCCTTCTTTCCAAAGGCAATCACAATCCTGATTTTTTAATTGTTTCCTGTCATAATTTATTTCATATGTGTGGATCACTACGTTACTGTTTACTAGAATAATTTAGGGGACATTGCAGAAATAAAAACACAGTATGGGTGCTTACATGGTTTGCTTTTTTCACTCCATTTTTATTGATTCATCTAATACTGACATTGCATCTAGTATTTAATTATATTATATAGTATAAATACACCAAAAATACATTTATACATTCCACAGTTAGTGAACATTTGGATTTTTTCTGGTTCTTGACTGCTCGGAATCTTGCTACCACAAGTAAAGTCTAATGATATTTCTATGCAGCAATTCTTCCTGCAAGAGGTTCTATATTAAAATTCTACCTATTCTGGATAATGCCAAACTGTTTTTACATAGAGGCTCTACAAATTAACATTCTGATCAATAAAGAATGAGGTTTCCATTGATCTATAGTCTTTCCAATACTTGGTAGTATCTAAGTTTTAAAAATTCTTGCCAGTTTGAGAAGTTAAAAAGTATGCCCATTTAACAAATGGTATTTGAATTGTTTCATTTTAGCAATTACTACTAAAGAACTTAAACATCTTTTCATATGTTTATGAGTCACATATCCTTTCAATGAAAATTTATTCAGTTATTTTACTTAATAACTGAATAAATTTGTGCATTATTTTTTAATTAGTAGGAATCCTATATACTTAATAGAAATCATTTATAGTATATGTTTATAGTATCTTCTGTGTTTTTGTACATTTTTTCATCTTTCTAGTATCAAAATCTTTTCATTTTAATGTGTCAGGTCATCAGTTTTTCTGATGATGATTGGAGTTTTTGGTATTTTACTTTAAGAAACCCTTTCTTGTCCAAAGGTCATAAAGTTATGCTTCAATACTGGCTTCTAAAGTTTTATATTTTTGCCATTCATATTAAAGGCTCTAATCTTACGTAATGAATTTACCAACTTTCCCTAATATTATCAATTTAGATAATCAGAATTATAAAAACCAAGACATTACCAGTGATCTAGCACTAACTACAAATTCTATTAAAAATTTCATCAGTTTTCCCAGTAACATCTTTTTTATATTGAGCAGCCAAAATCAAATTCCTATGTTTCTTTTATTGCTACGTTGTTAGTCTCCCCCTAATCTGTGACACTTCTTCAGTCTTCCCTGATGTTAATACTTTTGATGAATACTGGCCAGCTATTTTGTAAACTGTATATCAATTTTGTCTTTCTGGTGTTTTATTATTAAAATGAGATTATTCATTTTTGTTAAGACTATCATGTGATACGCCCTTTTCATGTCTTCATATGAAAGGGTTTACAATGTCACTATCTTAACCAGAGCCACTTGGTAAATGCAGTATCTGCCACATGTCTCCACAGCCACAGTTTTCCCCTTGCAATTCATAAATATCTTATGATATGTGGACTAAATTAAGACTAAATTTGGACTAAATTAAGAAAGTTTTTCCTCTTCAAACTTTTGCCCACTGATTTTAGCATCCATTGGTAGATCTTGCTTGTAACAATTATTACTCGGATGTTTGCCTAATACATTGTATATATTTCTGTTACATCTTCTATATTAATTCGTTTGAATTGTTCCATGAGAACTATCCCTTATTCCCCTTTATTATTTCTACTAGTATGAGCTCATGAATATCCATTTTAACCTATGTGCTATAATCTGACACTATTAAGCTTTTTGTTTCTCAAATTGATCCAGTTTGTGGAGACTCTTCACTTTGTTTCATGTGTCCTTTTGTCATGCCCAATCCTGTTTCGTTTTTTAATCACTATCTACCCCATCCCACCCCCATCAGTATCATGATGGTATGGCTCATCTTGTACAACTCCTGTTCTAATCCTGCAATCAACCATTTCTGGGAATTCCTAGTACCTATTATTGGACAATAGTATTTAGAAACCAAGATCTGAGTGCTAAGTATGCTTATTACTACTGGGGTGCCATGGCTCCTAGGCCACCTCAGCAGGTAGAGCTAGGAAATACATACATATACACACACACACACACACATATATGTACATATATGTATATTTACTCACACATACCTATATTAAACTCTGTATCTATACATCTCTATATAGGTCAAATATCTTGAGTTCATCCTGATAACTTCTGATTTTAGAATCAATGCAACATTAATTGTAGTCTTCCCTCTTCCTTATTTTTAATATCTTTCTCTGACAAAGAGAAACCTGACTCTCATCTACAATTTTCATTTATATTACATTTATTCCCTCAATCCTCCTATACATAGGAAGAATTTACAGGACCGTTAACCCACACTCCTCTAAGAAACAGATTTACTAACTAAAGTACAAGTTTTTGCTTACAGGATTAAGGTTTTTGTTCCTTTGTTGTGTTTATTCTATCTTCAGACTTAAGAATGAAATACGTTGCAATAAACTTAACCAAAGAAGTGAAAGACCTATACAGTAAAAACCATTTAAAATACTGTTAAAAGAAATACATTATCTAGTTCAAATGTACTTTTCCAGAGTCAGATTCATTCTTATCTCCAGGGAGGTTATCTATTTATAATATAGTTAGATGCATTTGCTACTGTTTACATTCCATTTTGGGATCTCTACATCTTGCTTGACTATTTCTGAGTATAGGATATGTGTCTGTGCTTCTTAGAGTCAAAGCTACTGAGAATTTATACTCAAAAAGTATAACTCCTTATCCACAATATTGCACTGCCATCCGTCCCTTCACTCTACCCATTATCTATCTACCTACTGCTTTTTTCTAGTCATCTTTATATAAACATAACTTGCATACTTATCTTTTTTTACTTAATATGCTTTTCATTTGACTTTATTCAGGATTTATTTGTTGTTGCTTTCTTCTTTTAGTATCCTATTGCTTATAATAGCAGATGTTTTCTGTTTTCTTCTAGTCTTCCTTTTTCTCCCAATTACAGTTGCATTTTTCTAATTAATTAATCACAGCATATGACATTTAAACATTTTCCACACTTAATCATACTTTTATGTAGCCTTTATATATTTTTAAATGTCACTACCAATTCTATTGATGAAATGTTTCCCAGTCACTAGTTGCTTAGATAAATTTCATCCTAATAGATTTCTCAAGCAAAAACTAGAATACTTAAGTTCTGTGTGTGTGTGTGTGTGTGTGTGTGTGTGTGTGCACGTGTGCGAATGCGCTGTGTTTTCCAGTAAAACTTTATTTATAAAAAGAGGTAGTGGTGGTACGCCCGCTGGCCTAGCAGTCTGGGAGCAATCCCACATATATCATACATCCCAAGGTCTAGGGTTCAAGACCTGGGGCTAAGGTGGAACAAGAACAACCAATGTAAACTAAATAAAATAAATGCATACTTCTTCCTCCTCTCTCTTCCTATCTGGCCTACGTACTCAGCTTCATTCCTGCCTGCACCTTTCCTTTAAAAAAAAAAAAAAAAAAGAGGTAGTGGGCTAAATGTGATCCTCAAATTTTAGTTTGCTAATACTTGGTGCAGATTAACTTGAGGGTAATAAATACCCTTACAATGTTAGTCACTGCTTAATTCTTTTAAACTGACACAAAATGATCTATAATAGATTTTATAAATTATCTCCCTAAAAGACTTCTAAATGCTTCATTATTCTTTGCAATTCCTAGTCAATTTATAGGACATTTTGTTGTTGATGTTGTTATTGTAAATGGAATCTTATTTAAAATAAAAACGTTTATGTAGTTACTGGTGGTATAGAAAAACACTACTAACATACATTGATACTGTGTCCAGGAATGCTTTTGAAATGTCTTACTACCTATATAGGCTTGTCTGGGATTCTTTTATTATTATTATTGCTATCATTACAGTAATATTTATTAGTTATTAAGTTTACAATGACAAATTTCATTAAGGATACTGAAATTGGTGAAATTACTGAAATAGACCTGATTCCAGTCTATATTTCATAACATACCCACCACCAGGGTTCCAGTGTCCCTTATCACTATAGAAACAAAATAAAATACTTAAGATTTCTTGATTTGGGGGCCAAAGAGGGAAAAATATACATTACCTATAAAAGAAGGGACATCACACCATTATCAGTGAGACTAAATGCTAAAAGGCAATGAAGAGATAGCTTCAAAGTTCTGAGAGAAAACTATTTGAAAAATAGAATTTACATGCCCCCAAATTAGCAACCACGTAAGAGAATAAGACTAAAGACATTCTCAGATATTCAAGAATTCAAAGTTTAAAACTCATAAAGCTTCCCTCTTAAAGACAGATAGAGAAAGCAAGCTACATTAGAAATAGAAATACATAAAATTATTTAAAAATAAATTTTATTGATGGAACACTGTATCATAACATTATGTGTTTAAGATGTACATCACTGTAAATCAACTTCTATATATAATTAAGTTTATCATCACCAGTCTAGTTCTTGTTTCACAATATAGTTGATCTCCTTCACTCAAGCCCCTTCCCCCTTCCCTAGGATTTTTTAATGAGTATACAATAATAAAAAATTGAAATGAAAGAAAAAATAATTTAAAAGATACAGCAATTCAAACTGATGTTATTCAATAACTGTAACTGACATCATAGACAGTTTATGTCAAAAGATTTAAACTAACAGCAAGAGTCAATATTCCATAAGTATAAAAACTATATAGAAAGAACAGTGTTAGCAAATTGAAAGATGGGCTAGTCAACTAAGATTTGCCAACCAATCCTATCATTTGCAGCAAAATGGATTGACCTAGAGGGAATTATACTTAGTGAGATAAGCCAAAAAGAGAAATACAGACATCCTATAATACTCATATGAGAAATATAGAGAAAAGAAATAAATGAACTAAGTCAAACAAAACAGATTTATAAAATGACTTTAAAGCTTAAAGCAAACAGACTCTTAATCAAAGGCTGTGGGAAGAGAAGGGGAGACTAGGAGGGGGCAAACGGGTGGTGGAGGGGACTAATTTTAAGGTGAAGGAAAAACTTAAATGTTGGTGACTGTACTATATTATATACAGATGTTGATCTGCTATGACATGATATATAACAGGAACCTACTTAATGTTAAAAAAAGTTCACTAATCAAAATAAATTATAACAAAATAATGAAAAAAGAGTGTTTGGCAATTGCCAGTTCCACATATAAGAAGCTTAGAAGTCCCAATTCCATCCTAAGAAGTTAAAAATGTGAACAGACTGGAAAATCAGCAAATTTTTGGTTCCATAAAAGAAAGAGGACACAAAACAAAACTGCTACTTTCTTAACTGGAGAGAGAGGCATATATGGAGATTTACAGTTGACCTAAGTAGAGACTCACAGGCAGAAACCCACAGGAGCCAGCACATGAGCAGGAAAATCTGAACTGAACTGAGTAATGCGGGCACTCAGGAGAGCTAAAACTTCAGGGAAGCCAGCTATATGGTGGGGGGCTCCTACAATATTGTGAGATTTAACTTTAGAAGCTCAACCAGATTTCTATAGCAAATATCAGAGAAAAAAATATCCTTGGGCTTTCTTCAGGGGAAAGTGGAAAGAAAACATTATGAAGTACACAGGAGCATCGTTATTAACAAGGTCTGCCTTCAGGATAGCCTAACCTGCTGGAGTACCATCAGGACCTAACTGACTGGGAGGCAAAGAAAATACCCATCTCTTGCTCACTCTAAATTATGCCATCCTAACAAAGCAGAGATTTAAAAAAAAAAGAGAGAGAGAGAGAGAAAGAAATGTGAATTTCACCACCCAGAGGCACAGACTCACTGAAAGACTGAGAACATACTACAGTACTACAGAATGCTTCCCCCACCTCCCCAAACACATACATATATTACTCAAGCCCTATTTATACCAATTATTTTTACCTAGTATATAATGCCAGCCCATCAAGAAAAACTTACTAGTCAAACTATAAACCATACACTTGTGAAGAGAAAGAGTAAGTATCAGAACCAGATGTGGAAGAGATCATGGATTTATCAGGGAATTTTAAAACAACTATAATTAATAAATAATAATTAACTGATAAAGTAGAGCACACACAAGAACAAATGGGCAATGTAAGCAGAAAAGAAATAAAAGTGTAATCAAAGTAATCAAAAAGCAATCTACAGGTTTAAAACAAAAACCATGAATGCCTTTGGTGGATTGATAAAATGAAACATGGTAGAGAAATTTCTGAGCTAAAGAATATAGAGCAAAAGAAGTCTCAAAAAGCAAAAAGAAGAGACTGGGAAAAACAGTAAGATATCGGAGAACTGTGGAACAACTACAAAAAGTATAACTTACATGTATTGGAAATACCAGAAGGCAGAAAAGAGAAAGTATCTGAAATGATAATGATTGAGAATTTCCCTAAATTATTGCACACCTAAGCTTAGAGAACACCAAGAGGGAAAAATGCCAATAAAACAAAAACAGGGTCTACACCTAGGCACAGAAATTTAAAATTACAATGACAAAGAGAAATATGAAAAAACCGGGGGGTGGAGGAGGAAATACCTAACTTATAGAGGTGCAAATATAAAAATCAAACCTGATTTATCAATCATGAAATCAAGAAGAGAGAGTGAAGCGAAATATTTAAAGTGTTGAGAATAAAGTCTACCAAATTAGAATTCTGTACTCTGCAAAAGTAGCTTTCAAAAGAAAAGGGAAAATAAAGACTAGGTAGGAAACATAACTACAGTGTGGCTAATGTCTTGCAAGATATATTTAGGCATGCCTTGGTGGTCTAGCTGTTTGGTTCACTGTGAAGTTCATGTACATCCCAAGTTCCCCAGTTCAAGATCTGGACCTGTGGGGAAGTGGCCAAGAGGAACAACTAAATAAAATAGAGTGTTTCCTCTTCCTCTCTCTTCTTGCCTGCCTGCTCGCCTTCATTCCTACCATTAAATTAAAAAAAAAAAAAAAAAAAAAAAAGTGGTGCGCCCTGGTGGAGCAATGGTTAGGTCAATCGCCTCCAAAGGCATAAACCACATTGCCCTGGGTTCCAGGCCTAGCCTGGGTAGAAGTAACCAGTGCAAACAACTAAATAAAAATAACATAAAGATGCTTCTTCTTCCTCTCTCGTTGCCTGCCTGCCTACTCACCTTCGCTCCTGACTACAACTTTCCTTTAAAAAAAATTATTTAAAAGAAAAAGTTCCTTAGCGAGAAGGAAAACAACATAGGTCAAATCTCAGATGTACATCAAATAAGGAAGAACATCAAAGAAGGAATATGTCAAAGTAAATTGAAAAAAATTTACTTATTCTTAATTGATGAAATTATATAATACTCCCCCAATTCACTTGGAAAGGACTTACAGAATTTGATGGGATTTTGCAGAAGTGATTAAAGTCCTAAATCAGTTGAGTTTGTGTGCCCTGGTGGAGTAGTGGTCAGTCGCCTGTGGCAGCACAGTAGTCCTCATACATCCCAAAGACTGGGGTTCACATCCTGGGGGCAGGGAGAACAACCAAAATGAACTAAAAATTTTAAAAGTACTACTCTTTCTTTTCTCTTCCTGCCTGCCTCTGCTTACCTTATTCCTCCCTGTATCTTTTCTTTTAAAGTAAATAAATCAGTTAAATTAATCAAAAGTTTTCCCTTGACAGACTGACTCAGGTGAAAATCCTTAAAAGAAAGGCTGGGACATTTTAAGTGAAAGAAATTCTACAGCTGACTTTAAAGATATGATCTACCATGTTGTAAGAGAGCCTGTGACAGAGCCATGTTGCAAGTAAATGCCAGGGCCAAGAGAAGAGAGTCCAAGATAAACTGTTAGGATCCCAGATTCCCCTCCTCCCCGACAGAACAACTAAAGAACAGCTATTTTGCAGATAAATGCGCTGGGAAAAATGGAACAAGAACTACACAAATAACAGCAGGATTTAACACCATGAAAGGTAGGCAAAAACAGTTTCAGTGCCACATCATGGATTCAGGATTCTGAGTCCTGGGGGGAAAAGAGACAATGGGGGTGTTGGGGGAGCCTCCAGAAGAACAAGGCCTCCCAGAAATAAAAGACACCTTCTGAGATCAAAAGAAGGCCCAGCAGGGTCCCTGTCACTGAGCCAAGAGAAGGGGAACTCAGTAACAGGTAGAAAAAATACCAAAATTCTGGTAAATTAAATCACAGCTCCAGAGGGGATTCTGCACAGGACACTGTCATAACCAGCAGACTGCTGGTCGAAACACCCATCCCCTCTAGCCATTAACTGCACTGAAACTGCAGGAACCACCCACTTGAAATTCGACCCCCAGGCCTTCCTGGGATTGAAACACTTCTAGGGGAAGGAAGAGTTTAGCAGAAGGAAAGCCACTTCAACAATTACCAGCTAATGTGACTCTGGGGGTGGAGCTGGAACTGTGGCCTGCTTGCTGATTGTGGGCCACCAACAATCCTCAGGTGAGCTTTACCATTCAGAAGGTGATACTAGGAGAAAGATCCGCATTCCCCATGCGAACTCCAGCCCAAAATGCTGGAAATTAGGGTCGATCTCAGAGTTTAAAAGAAATCTGACCAGAGGTGACACAACACAGCTAAAGAAAAACACAGTGTTCAAGCCAAGATCCAGACCTAATCTCTGCAATTCAACATTCAAATGCAAAGAACATTACTTTAGGAAAGTCTAGCACAAAGAAATAAAAAGAGAAAGCCAGACTGGAGACACAGAGAAATATACAAAAATGATGGATCCATTAAAACTTCAGAAGACAATCCAAATGCAACCGATATGCAAACTACCCAAGAAAGAATTCAGACCAACAGTGATAAACGTATTCATGGAAATAAGGAAAACTATGGTGGAACAAAAAGAAAACTACCACAAAGAGAAAGAAGATATAAAACAGCTCAAAACACCTGTTTTGATCACGGAGATAAAGAACAATAGCTGAACTAATAAAGACTTGAGAGGGACTCCAGTAGGATGGATGATGCCTCAAAAAGAATCAATAAGCTAAAAAACAAGGCAGAGGAATGCACTCAAGTAAACCAACAAAGAGAAAAAAATGAAAAGAAACAAAAGCAGCATACATATCGAAAGGAATAACATTCACATCATAGGGGTCTCAGAAGGAGGAGAGAGAGAAGTGGGGCAGAAACTGTATTTGAGTATAATAACAGCTGAGAATTTCCTTAACATGAGGAGTAAGGCAGACCTCCAGACCCAGGAAGCTCAAAGAATTCCAAGTAAAAGAAACCCAAAAAGGCCTCCACCAACTCACATTGCCATTAAATGTCAAAAAAACAAGACAATTTTTTAATCAGAGAGAGGAAAATTAGTGAAAAAACAAAGGAACGTCCATAAGATTATCAGCATATTGCTCAGTTGAAACTTTTTTTGCCAGAAGAGAATGGCACGATATAGTCAAACTGCTGAAAAGAAAAGGATTTCCGAGCACAGATACTCTAACCTGCTGGATTATCTTTTAGAAATTAAGGGATGAAAAAATTTTTTGGATGGGCAAAAATTAAAGGGATTCATCACCACAAAACCAGTTCTATAAAAAAAAAAATACTAAAAGAAGCTCTATAAAATGTAAAGAAACCCCATTAAAAATACCAAGATAGCAAAATACAAAAAGTGGGGAGGAGAAAAGAATAAAAATGTAGACGGTTAGAAATGGGCTCAAGACTAAATGGCTCTCAAATAAAAACAAGAAATAAACATAGAATTTTTAATGCAAAACTAAGGGTAAGCTCAAAACACATCTCCAGAGGAAAGCAAAGAGAAAAAAAAAAAGGGATGGGGGACCCAAACCAACATTCAACCCACCAAAGAGAAAGAGAAGAACAAATGTACTGTCTATAACAACACCCAGAAAACAATAAACAAAATGGTAACAAGCAGTTACAGATTAATAATCACCCTAAATGCTAATGGACTGAACTCATTAATCAAAAGACAAAAAAGAGTGAGTGATGGATTAAAAAGTATAACCTTCCACTGGATTCAAGAAACTCACCTTCTTTCACAAGATAAGCACAGGTTCAAAGTCAATGACTGGAAGACAATCCTACAGTCGAATGGCAACCAGATGGGGTAGGAACAGATATTTATATCGACATGAATACAGATCAGATAAAATACAACTAAAAAAGATAACAAAACATAGTGATGGACATTATAAAATGATTAATTGATCTAGTCAGCAAGAAGACATAAAACACTTATTAACATATATGCACCAAATGAAGGAGCATCAGAATACATAAAGCAAGTATTAGAATTAACAAGACATCCACAGTAACACAATAGTAGGAAACTTCAACACCCCACTGAAAACAATAGATGACGCAACAAGGAAGAAAATTAACAAGGAACAAAACATTAAATGATCATTTAGACGGTTAGGTCTGATGGACATATACTGAACACTTCATCCAACAACTACAGAATTCACATTCTTCTCAAGTGCATATGGAACATTCTCAAGGATAGATCATATGTTGGGACACAAAACATGTGACAACAAATTTACA
Organism: Solenodon paradoxus; assembly: GCA_004363575.1. NCBI lineage: Eukaryota > Metazoa > Chordata > Mammalia > Eulipotyphla > Solenodontidae > Solenodon > Solenodon paradoxus. The sequence goes on along the minus strand of RJWH01000360.1, from coordinate 704,146 downwards.
AGGATTGAAATCATACCCACTGAAATCATACCCAGCATGTTCTCTGACCACAATGGCTTAAAACTAGAAATCAAAGACAAAAAGAAAAAAAGCTGGAAGACCCCTAATTAATTGAAGACTAAATATGCTTTTAAATGACTCTTGGGTAAAAGAGGAAATCAAAGAAGAATGTCTTAAGACAAAAAAAGAATGAAGACACAAATTACAACAACTTATGGGATGCAGCAAAAGCAGTACTAAAAGGGAAGCTCACTGCAATCCAGGCCTACCTCAAGAAACAAGAAAAATCACAAATAAACAACCTAACTCTACAGTTAAAGCAAACAGAAAAAGAATGGTTGAGGCAAAAGTCAGTATTAGAAAGGAAACAATAAAAATTTGAGCAGAAATAAATGAAAGATAAAACAAAAGGACAATTCAGAAGATGTATGAAACCAAAACTTGGTTCTTTGAAAAAATAAAATTGACAAACCAGTGGCTAAACTAAGAAAAAAAGAGAAAACTTATAACTAGCATCAGAAATAAAAAGCAAGACGTTATAACAGATAGTACAGAAATTCAAAACAACCTAAGAGACTATTATGAATAAAGTTCTATGCCAAAAAACTGGACAAGGACATGAACAAATTTTTAGAAAAATACAATCCATCAACAATGAATCAGGAAGAATCAGAAAACCTGAAGAGAACTATCACAAGAAAGGAAATTGAAGAGGTAATCAAAAATCTCCCTAAATAATAAAAGTTCAGGACTGATGACTTTACTAATGTGTTCCAGCAAACATTCAGATATGAGTTAATAGTACCTACTCTTCTCAAACACTTTCATACTATTGAAGAACAAGGAATACTGTACCAAACTCTCCCTATGAGGCTAGCATCATACTGATAACAAAAGCTGATAGAGGCCAAGAGAGAAAATTAAAGATCAATATCTCTAACAAATATAGATGTAAGAATTCTCAAAAACATATTAGCAAACCGAATCCAATGATGCAGGATCATCCATCAGGACCAAGGGGGATTTATCCCAGGGAATCAAAGAGGTCTTAACATACATTATATCAATTAATATAATACACCATATCAACAAGAGCAGGCAGAAAAAAAAAATCACATGATCATATCAATAGACACAGAAAAATATTTTGACAGGATTCAACCCACGCTTATGATTTTTTTTAAAACCCTGCTTAAAATGAGGATAGAAGGTCTATAACTCAGTGAAATAAAGGCCAATTATGATAAAACCAGACAATATCATACTCAATGTTGAAAAATTGAAAACATTTCTTCTAAGCTCAGGAATAATTCAATGCTGTCCATTCTCATCACTACTATTTAACATTATACTGGAAGTATTAGCTCAAGAATCATGGAGAAATAAAAGGAATCCAAATTCGAAAGGAGGAAATAAAACTACCACTGTTTGCAGATGACTTGATTACATATGTTGAAAACTGTAAAAATTGTCAAAAAATTACCATAGCTAATCAATGAATACAGTAAAGTGGCTGAGTACAAAATCAACGTACAAGAATTCTTGGCATTTTTATATGAAAACAATACACTAGAAAAAAATGAAATCAAGAAAACTACCCCATTTACCAAAAAGAAGCAAAAAGAATCAAATACCTAGGAATATTTAACAACGGAGGTGACCAGTATAATGAAAACTCTAAGTCCTTCTTGAAAGAAATAGAGGGCGATACAAAGAGATGGAAAGATATCCACTGTTCATGGCTAGAAGAAATTAACATTATTAAAATGGTCATCTTATCTAAAGCAATACAGAAACTTAATGCAATACTCATCAAAATCCCACAGGCGCATTTCAAGGATATAGAACCAAAATATTTTTAATTTGTATGGAACAACAAAAGATCTCGAATAGACAAGGCAATCATGAGAAAAAAAGAACAAATCCAGAGTTCTCACATTCCCAGATATTGAGCTATATACAACAAAGCAATAGTGATGAAAACTGCATGGTACTGGAATAACAGTTGCACAGAGCAATGGAATGGAACAGAATAACCAGAAACTGACTCTCATATAAGGAGAGTTAATTTACAACAAAGAAGCCCAGAGTATAAGTTGGAGAAAGGAAAGTCTCTTCAGTAAATGGTGTTGGGGAAACTAAACAACCACATGCAAAGGAATGATGTTAAGACACTCTCTAGTATCACACACAAAAATTAACATAAATAAAGACAAACACAGAACTGGGAAACCATAAAATTCTTGGAAGCCAACACAGGAAAGACATTCCATAAAATCAGCCTTAGGAGACCTCTGGGGACTCAACTCCAGCATAAAGGGAAACCAAACCAAAATAAACAGGTGCGACGACATCAAACTAAAGTTTCTTCGCAGTGGAAAAAAAATTACCAGAACAAAAAGACAACCTACTAACTGTATTTCTGACAAGGGCTTATGATCTAAAATATACAAATAACTCATAACACTCAACAACAGAAAATGTGACTATCCGATTTTTAAAAATTGGGCAAAAGAATGGAAGATACATTTTTCCAAAGAAGACATACAGATGGCCAACAGGCGCATGAAAAGATGTTCCTACTCATTGGCTATTAGAAAAATACAAATCAAAACAACAAATGTTGTCAAGAATGTAGAGAAAAGGGAACACTTTTTACACTGTTGGTGGGAGCACAAATCAATGCAACCTCTATGGAAAACAGTACGAAGTTTCCTTAAAAAATTGAAGATGTAAATCCTGCCACCCCACTTCTGGGTATTTACCCAAAAGATATGAAAACACTAAATCCACAGAGCTATATGCAACCCCATGTTTATTGCAACTCTATTCACAATAGCCAAGAACTGGAAACTACCTAAGTACCCATCATCAGAGGAATGGTAAAGAAGATGAGTTATATATATAAAGAATGAAATACTACACAACCCTTAAAAGAAATGAAATACTGTCATTTGAATCAACATAGATGAATTCAGAGGTGATTATGCTATGTGAAATATCAAAAGAAGAGAGATACCAGTTGATCTCAGTCATAGATGGACTAAGAGACAAAGCAAAGGAAAAAACTAAACAAAACCAACCTGGCAATAGAATTGAGATTACCAGTAGGAAAGGGGATGGGATGTGGAGGCAAATGGATAATGAAGAACTTTTAGTAATTTGGTGGAGGGTAGGGTGTGTTGACATATATATGATGAATGGGGAACCTGTACATATGGGTGTATATTAATTTGTAAAACAGTTACCTCAATAATATACTATACAAAGTTTTGAAAAAAAGAAAAAGAAAATGCCACGGCGTCTCTGGGAGTTGACATTCAACAAGGAATTGAAGATGTCAGTCTTACAGCTGATTTTTGTCAATAATCACAAAAATTTGTAAGAGAAACCTAAGCTCTACAGTCCAGTCAACTACTAGATTGCAACTTTGTGAAACCCAATATAGTATGCCTATACTTATGACCCACAGAAACTAGAAACCAGATGAAAGTAAATGTGTGTTGTTTTAAGTTTTTCATATGGGGGATAATTCATTACACATTAAAAGAAAAACAAGACATTCCTTCATAATGGTAGTACTCAACAAATACATTTTCATGAGAAAGAAAACATACAGGGTATGAAGCAACACACATTATGAGCTCTTTATGTTCTTTCTCCTCTTGCCTATGATGGATATAGATTTCCTTTCTAGTGAACCCTGCCTCCCTTCACCTGGAGTGAGCAAGCTGGCCAGAGAGTTGTCACAGATAGGTGTGGTCTTACTGACTGCTGAGATGTCTGGTGTATGTACATTTTGTAAAGCTCTATTCTTGACCCAGAGCAAATAAATAAAAATGCTTCTTTCTTTCCTCCCCTCTACTTCCTCCTTCTCTCCCTTCCTTTAAGCCTCCTTCCTTCTCTTTAAAAAAAAAAAGTGATCAAAGACTTAAGAAATTACAGGAAACAGTAGATTCAGCAAGTTGATCTTAAAAAAAAAATTATATATATATATATATATATACACAAAAAACAATGAATTCTGCCACATTAGTCTTTTCCATTACTAATGCATTGACTTTTGACATTTGTACTTGAGTATGGATTAATGACTTCAACTAAATTTCTATGTTAACTCATCCAGATACTTCCACATTTAACATTCTTCCAGCCTTGAAAAGTATTTACCTTTCAGGTAACATATGACTTGACAAATGGCATGATTATGTCACTGACAACCTAAATTCCTATAGATAATAAGAAATAAGTTAACAATAAGCTAAATAAACCTACTCTGAATTTGCATTACATCTTGAAAACATTCTCAAAAGGTTATGAATGCCTTAATAAATGATATCAAGTTACCAGGTGTCGACTTTTTCAGAAAAGAAAAAGTTTCTAGAGAACTATACAAGTTTTCTATTCACTTATAAAGAGAAAAGGGTATTCTTTTAGAGATACTTAGAGAACATAATTATTTAGAGTACCAAATGAGAAAAATATCAATAATTATAGGGGAGTCTATCGATCATTCTCTTTTCTACATATAAATTTCCATAAACCCATTAAAGGAGACCATACAAGGAAAGAAAGACTATCTATTCTAAGATCTCTTCAATAGTTCCCTCACTGATGACTATTCACCAGTTTAGTTTGCTATCACAAACAACTCTAATTGGTATCTAGATAAAGCTAATAAGATTATTGGGTATTAAATATTATAGCTTCACTATGAATATTAGGTACAAAGTGAAATGCAAACATGTTACTTTGAAAACTAATAATTAACATTAAGCAACTGTTTTATTGGGTATAACTTCCATTTTTGAAAAAAACAAACAGAAAACTTAGTAGCCTTTCCACAGATATCAACTTATGTGAAGAACTGAGCCACATGTTCTAGAGACTTAGTCAAATAATCTCTCAAACAATATTCTTAAATAAATTCATCCTAAAAGAAGTCCATCTATTGGGTTCTCTGAAGAGACTTAGTAGTCAAAAAGGTTAAATGCCATTGCTCTTTCTAGACCAGAGATATCTAAACTTGGGTATCCTAAATGTGAATTAGTATAAAACAAAACAAAACCAAAAAAACAAGAAAAAAAAAACTAATACACCAGCAGGACATAATTAATCTATGTAATATTATTATAATACAATAAAATGCACCATTTTGTCCTTACATTCTCATGTTATGTTATTGCATAATATATATATATATATTTGTTGACAGTGGTAGCACTTACATATTTATAATTTTTTTAAATTATAAACCTCAAGTAGTTACTATCAAACTACTCTTCTGAACTTCAAGTCACTGACAACAACTGGGGGAAAATATTAAATGTTTACAAAAACTAAGATAATGCAGAGACGTTTTCCTTTATTTATTGTCATTTAGTGGCTCACACTGGCTGTTTCCCCCGAGACCGGGGACTCAATTCAGAGGTATGTGGCGTGGACTCCTTTGGAGGCAGCTGACCTAACCACTGCTCCATCAAGGCCTGCCCAAGGAATTTTCAAAGAATCAGGTGGAGAGAGAGAAGAAAAAAGTATTTTATTTATCGTATTTAGTTTTTCATCTCGGTTGCTTTCTCCTGGTTGCGGGTCTTAAACTGGGCACCTTGGAACGCATGTGGACTCTGCCTAGTGAAGTAAACTGCCAGGCAACCAGGGCAAGCTTCTAAATTTATAATTAAGTTTCTAAACAGTGACTCTTAGTTACTGTATTTACCTCCTCCTAGGCTGTGGACCAGCTCACAGACAATTCTTTTTTTCATAAAATGTCATTTACTTAATTATTGGCATTTATTAAATCTTTTCACAATGCTACATTCATTTCTGAATACCTTCATTGTATCTCAATCTATATCTCACACCACACCCTCCACCAGAGTTCAGCGTCCTTTACCATCAATTTTGCCCTCTTTCCCGCTTTCTCCCCATCAACCGCTGGCAGTCATCATCTTGTGTCACAGACAATTCTTTAAGTTAACACTGATCTAGGTTATGTTAAAGGAATCAAAATGAATTGGAGCAGTATTAAAATATCTAAGAAATATGGCAAGGAAAGTACACAACAAAGCAAACACTAAAAAGAAACTTTGTAGTTCACTAAATTAATCTGCTAAAGAGTAAGAGATGTGCTGATTAATGCCATGACGATAGATGGATCTATCCAAATGAGTCTTTATGCTTCAGAATCCTACACCTAGCTCTCTCTTTGATTTTATATTCACCATGCAAGCTTCATAGCTCTCTCCCTGTTCCCAGCTACCCCATGAACACACTGAGCAAGACAAAATTTCACAATTTAATTGACAAATTAAACTGACAGATGTAATTGGCAAATGATATTAAGTTTAAGGTAATATGATGTGATACATGTATATATTGAGAAGTGATTAGCATGATGAAGATAATAAAGCCATCGACTCATACATATTTTTTGTTATGGTGAGAAATTTAAGATCTATTCTAGCAATTTTCAAATATGTAATGCAGTATTACTAATATAGTATTATATAATCATCATGCCATATATTATATTCCCAGAGCTTGTAGTTTTATAGCTCAAAGTTTGTACTCTTTGATCAACCTTCCCCCATTTCCCCGATCCACTAACTCTAGGTAATGGCCATTCTACTGTTTCTGTAAGTTTGGATTTTCTTATAGTCCACAGATAAGTAAGATCATATGGTTATTTGTCTTTCTATGTCTGGCTTATTTCACTTAGCATAAGAACCTCAAAATCTACCCATATATTCACTAACAGGCTTTCTTTTTTTGCTGACGGTTGAATAATAATCCCATTATGCATGTGTATGTGTATATCTATAGACATTTATAATGCATGTATAATGTGTGTGGATATATACACAAACATGCAAACACAAAGGACATGATACATGTGCATATATACATATCTCCTTTATCCATTCACCTATCAATGGACACTTAGGTTATTTGAATGTGTGGGAAACTACAAATAAAGCTGCAAAGAATATGAACATAAAGAGATCTCCTCCTCCCTCTTACCCTCCATGATCCTGAATCTAGAAGCTGGGTCCTTAGATTTTACATGGTCTTCACCTTAAATGTTTCAGTCACCTGAGTTGCATGGATGTGCTAAGATAATTGTTCAAGATAAGTGATTTCACTTCCTTTGAATACTGGTCTTTGAAAAATGTTTTATTTAAAAAATTACAGAGGGAAAAAACACCAATGGGCCAGTATCTGTGTGGAATTTGTATACTACCAATGCATGCATGAGTTTTCTCCAGGTACTCCAGTTTCCTGCCAGAGCCTAAAATGTGCATGCTTGGTTCACTGGCATATCTCAATTGTCCCACTCAGAGACAGAGATCTGTGATAAAAGAGCATATTGTTCAGGGTTGGCACATTTCTTACACTCTCAACTGCTGGGCTAGGCTCCAGTGACCTTTGAACTTGAAGTGAAATAACCTGGCTGGAAAAATGAATAAATGAATATATATTACTGTTTAATATTAGAGATGCTTTGGGTCTGATCTGTGCCTCTGTTATTATTCCAGTACCATACTGTTTTGATCACAATCACTTTGTAGTATAGCTCAATGTCTGGGAGTATAATTCCTTCAGATTCATTTTTTTTTCTCATAATTGCTTTGGCTATTCGAGGTCCTTGTTATTCCACACAAATTTGAAGATTTTTTTTCTTCTATTTCCTGGAAATAAGCCCATGGGATGTTAATGGAGACTGCACCAAATATGTATATTGCTTTAGGCAAGATGACCATTTTAATGATGTTGATTCTTCCCAACCATGAGCAGAGGATGTCTTTCCATCTTTGTATCCTCTTCTATTTCCTTTAAGAAGGACTTGTAGTTTTCATTGTACAAGTCTTTCACATCCTATGTTAAGTACATTCCAAGACATATGATTCTTTTTATTTCTATGGGATGTTTTTTAAACTATCAGCGCTGCTTCCCATTCACTTCAATATCTGCCACATAGTTCTCAAATACTGTAAGTTCATACACTTCTGGAAACTGGTCCTTGCTAAAGACAATGAACAAGTAAGTCTTGCTACAGGCTTCATCACCAGCAACCACCAATTCCTTCCAGATGGCAACAATTGTTAAAGTGAAGTTACAGGCTTTCTTCAACTCCTTACTTTCCTTATGTTTAAACCTGGCATCAAGGCTGTTTTGCAACAGTCATCCTAAGAGTAGAATCCTGGGTTCTAGTTAAACATTATTGAAAAAGGCCTGAGTTTTCCATAGTGATCAGTTTTCATTCCTCCCAGCAAAAAATGGGAGCTCCGGATATCAGCTTCCAGAGACTCGATAGGATGCACTTTCACGTTGCTCCCCACAGACAAAAAAAAAACAAACAACAATAACAAAAAAATCACCTATTTTCCTGAGCCACCAAAAAATGACTGGCACTTCAACTGGAGACAGAACAGCTGAAGACTAACAGTGGGTGAAGACACCTGGCGCAGTTCTGAGCTAAGCCACAAATTTGGATTTGGGATGGAGCTCGGGAAGATAGGACAGAAGAACTCAATTAAACAAACCAGCAAAAAGATAAAAAATAATTTCAAAGACTCGAAGACAGCATTCGAGACCTCTGGGATAACATCAAAAGGAACAACACTCACATCATAGGGGTCCCAGAGGAAGAGAGAAAAAAAGGGGCAGAAATGGTATTTGAAGAAATAATAGATGAGAACTTGCCCAATTTGAAGAAAGAAGCAACCCTCCAGATCCAGGAAGCTCAAAGAGTTCCTAAAAAAAGAAGCCCAAACAGAAATACACCTAGACATATCATCATAAAAGTATCAAAATACAAGATAAAGAAAGACTATTAAAAGCAGTCCGAGAAAAATGTGTCCTATACAGAGAAGCTCCCGTAAGACTGTCAGTGGACTTCTCAAGTGAAACTCTACAGGTCAGAAGGAAATGGCATAATATATTCAAAGTGCTGACAGAAAAGGAGTTTCAACCTAGGATACTATATCCAGTAAGATTATCATTCAAAACGGAATGATAAAAACCTTTTCTGACAAGCAAAAGTTCAAGAAGTTTATCACCAGAGAACCAGCTTTGCAAAAAATATTAAAGGATGCTCTATAAATCATAAAGAAATCCCAAAGAAAAACAGTAGGACAGCAAATACACCATAGTGGCTGTCATCTGCCAGCCTTGGTCAAATTAAAACTTCCAGCATAGTTTCTTGCTTCCAGTACTTGTTCATCAGTACAGCTCATCAGCAACCTAGTGGAAGTGTCCCGTTCTTGTCTGCCAGCTTCTGTGTACTTTCATGAACTAAAAGTCCTAACCCAAGACAACACAGTGACTTTCTTCCCCACCAATGGACAACAATTACACCTTCTCCAGATGACAAGAATCCCAACCTTAGGGAGAGGTTCCATCTTTTCAACATGTTCCTTCCTTCGATACTCAGCTCTCATTCCCAGAGTGCATTTTAGAGTATTCGATCTCTTTATAGTTAGTGCCCTGATGTAATTCACAATTATATGTAAACTTTCCATGCTTTCATTAAATTAAATCATTTCATTAAATTTCATTAAATTAAATTTCATTAAATCCTTGCTGACATGTGCACTGCCAAATTCTTTTGGCTTTTGCAACTTCAATGAATATAAAGTAGAATCTCATCGTGTTTTTAAATGGCATTTCCCTAGTAGTGAACAATGTTGCACCCCATTTAAAATGGTTTCTTGGCCATTGGTATATCTCATCTTATGAAGTTTCTGTTCAAATATTTTGCCATTACAGATCCGTAAGCATTCTTTACATATTCTAAATACAAGTCTTTTTTCAGATATATGTATTGTTTCCATTTTTTAAATTACTATTTCTAAACAATGTTTTCTTCTTTTTTAATTTCATTTAATTCACAATGCTAAATTCCTTTTAGGATAATGAAATTGCATATCTGTCTATATTTCACACCACACCCACCACCAGAGTTCCAGTATCCCTTACCACCACTTTTCCCTCATACTCCCTGCCTCCCTCATAACCAATTCTCAGTACTGCTATTTTTGTTGGGATTTGTATGTTCATTTGTGTCTTTCATTATATTCCACGAGTGAAACCATCCTGTATTTCTTTTTCTTTCTATTTCACTCAACATCATCCCACCTAGTTTCATCAAGATTGTTGCAAAGGGCACAATTTTTTAAAAAATAAAAGTGGCATAGAATTCCATTGAATATATGTACCAATGCATCTTTATCTAGTCATCTGTTGACAGGCATTTAGGTTATTTCCATGTCTTAGCTATGGTGATTTGTGCTGCTATGACTATAGGGATGCAGATGTTTTTCCTGATTAGAGATCTTCTATCTTCTGGGTATATGCCTAGAAGTAGGATTGCTGGATGAAAAGGTATAATCCAACGATATGTATTCAAGGGACTCTTCATACTGTTTACCAAAGAGTTTGCACCAATTTACATTCTCACCAGCAGTAAGAGGGGTTCATTTTCCTCCACATCCCTCCAACACCTGCTATTTCAAGTCTTTTCGTATAGGTCATTCTTACTGGTATGAGAAGACAGCTCACTGCAGTTTTTCTTTGCATTTCTCTGATGATGAGTGATGTACGACATTTATTCAAGAGTCTGGAAGTCATCATTATATCATTACAATCAGTTCTTTTGCCCATTTTTTGAGTGGATCATTTGCTTTTTTACTATTGAGATGTATAAGCTCTTTGTATATTTAGAGATTAAGCTTTTATCTGATGTATGTATATGAATACCTTCCCCAATTCCATGAGCTGTCTTTTTGTTTTAGTGCTGATTTACTTTGCTATGCAGAAGCTTTTCAGTTTGATGTAGTCCCAATTGGTTAGTTTTGTTTTGGTTTCTTTTGCTGTCACTGTTCCTCTTCCAAAGACCTCTTTGAAGTTGAGGTCATGGAGTGTTTTCCCCACTTTTATCTTTACACATTTTATGGTTTTGGGTCTTATGCCCAGGTCTTCGATTCATTTTGAATTCACTTTTGTTCTTGGAGATAATGAGTAGTCTAGTTTCATTTTTTGCAGATGTCTTTCCAGTTTTCCCACACCATTCACTGAATAGACTTTCGTTTCCCCATATGCTCTTGGCACCTTTGAATAGACTATCCACATAGGTCTGGTTTCATTTCTGGGCTATTTGATTCCAGTGAGCACTGTCTTTGTTTCAGTATCATACAGTTTTGTTGACAATCACTCTGTTGTATAGTTTAAAGTCAGGAAGTTTGATTCTTCCACTGTTCCTTTTTTCTTAGAATGGTTTTGTCTATTCGAGACCTTTTGTGGTTCCATACAAATTTCAGTATTACTTACTCCATTTCAATGAAAAATGTCCCTGAGATTTTGATAAGAATTGCATTGAATCTATATACTGCTTTGAGCAGGATGGCCATTTTCACTATGCTGATTCTTTCAATCCCTACATAAACATGGGATATTTTTTCATCTCTTTGCGTCTTCTATTTCTTTAGTCAAGCTCCTGTAGCTTTCATTGGGGAGGTCTTTCACCTTTGTTAGGGTAATTCCCATGTATTTGATCTTTCTTGGTGCTATTGTGAGTGTGATTTCTTCATTTCTTTCTCCTCTATTTCATTGTTTGCATATAGGAATGCTACTGCTTTTGTATGCTGATTTTATATCCTGCTCCTTTGAGGTATTCATTTATTCTAGCATTTGTTTTTGTTTTTTTTTATGAATCTTTAGGGTTTTCTAGGTATAGTATATACCATCTACAGGTTATGATAGTTTTATTTCTTCTTTTTCCAATTTGAATTCCTTTAATATCCTTTTCTTGCCTTACTGCTCTGGCCAAGACTTCAGAACTATGTTGAATAGCAGTGGTGATAGAAGGCAATCCTGACTTATTTCAGATCTTAGGGGAAAACCTCTCAGTTTTTCACCATTATGATATTGGCGGTGGTTTTGTCATTATTGTTTTTATTATGTTAAGGCGTATTTTGGTGAGGGCTTTTATCATGAATAGGTGTTGAATCTTGTCAAATGTTTTTTCTGCATCTGTTGAAAGATGATCATGAGCATGTGGTATATCACATTCATTTATGTATACAGAACCATCCTTGCATCCCTGGAATAAATCTCACTTGACTGTGCTATTTCTAGCTACTTTTAAGATTTTAATTCTTACCATTTTAATTATAACACGTATTGGTGTTTGTCTATTTGAGCTTACTGTGGAACTCTCTGGGTTTCCTAGATTTGGATGTGTTTCCTTCTCCAGTTTAGAGGTGGTCTCAGCTATTATTTCTTCAAACAAAATTTCTGATCCTCTCTGTCTGTCCTTCTGGAATTCCTATGATGCAAATATTGTTCTTCTCTTATATTTTCAATTATTGCTTCCCTTTGCTGTTCTGCTTGAGTGCTTTCCTCTGCCTTACCTTTGAGATCACTGATTCCCAATCAGATGCTTATTCTATTCTACTGCTGGGTCCCTCTATTGTGGTTCAGTTCCTGCGTACTTTCGGCATTTGATTTTGTTTGGACCTGCCTCATATTTTCTCTTTGTTGTAGTTCTCATCTTGTTCATCCAATCTTCTCCTGATTTCAGTGAATGTCATTAAGGTTGCCATTTTGAAATAGTCAGATAGTTTACTTAATTCTGCTGCAGGGGCAATTAGACAATTCTTTTGCAGGTTAAACTTAAAAAAAAAAAAAAGAGAGAAAGGTGCAGGCAGGAATGAAGACCAGTAGGCAGGCAGGCGGGAATAGAGAGGAGGAAGCAGCACTTATTTTATTTTACATCTTTATGATTCACCCTGAACTGGAATGCAAACCCAGGTCCTTGGGGTACTGTTTTGGTACATAATTTGTAGTAAGTTTCTCTTCCTCTTTGTTTGGTAGTCTGCTTTTATTTCTGTCTATTAGGCTTAACAGTTCTTTACCTGCCTTAATATAATGACTTATATGTTAGGCTTTCAAGTTGCAGAATATAGCCTTAGAGAACTTGGTTTTCTATTGCTGTGTAGGCTGAAGCCTCTGCACAATTCAGAAAGATGAGAACTCTAGAACTTGCACTGGGTGAAGATCCAGGAGCCCAGCATTCATAGTAGGTATTAAGCAGTTGATACAGAGGCCACTGCTCAACAATGGCTAGAGGTCAAGCCACCATAAGGATCGCTTGAACTAAGAGTAAAGTCTGCCTCTACTCTCATCTCCAGGCTAATTTCACAGTCAGAACTGTCCTAGTAGTCTTGATCTACAACTTTCAGTTGCAGCCTATCTGTGATCCATAAGCAAATCCTCCTCACCGTGCCCCGCCCCCCCCCGAAATTTGGGCACAAGGAGAAAGTCCCAGGAGGCAGAAGCCAGCAACAGGCAGGGTTCAGGGGTTAAGTATTCTAGATGCTGGGGCCTCAAAGCTTTAGGTTGCAAGTGGCAGGTAGATGTGCAAATGGTGTTCAACTGAGTCCCAAGCAGAGGAAAAGCAGTTGTTTCAAGGGACTGCTAGAGCCTTTCTTGTGATCTTTCCTGAGTTTTCTGAAAACTCCACAAAGCTTTCCACAAAAGCACTCAGCTATCTGTGCTGGAGGTTGCATGTTAGGCTGCCTGCTGCTACTCTATGTAAGTGTTACCACGGTAACCTCCAGAAGAACTGTCTGACAATGCATGCACACTGATGGTAGAGGGGTGTGAATTTCACCCTCTGAGCCTGCATGCAATACAGCCTCTGTCAGTGCAGGCACCATACAAAAGAGAATTTCACCCTATGACCTGGATGCAATATGGTCTCTGTCAGTACATGCACGTTACAAAGGAGAGCCTGGAGATAATGTCCAGTAGCATCTCTGTTCCTTGGTAGGCTAGGCTTTATGCTTATTCTTCCTACCGAAGTTTTTAGTTCAACAAATGAAAATACTGGGCACACATCATATATAGGCTCTCCCCAACTCTGTCCCAATTTCTCTGCTCCCATTGTGCTGTTATTAGGAAAGACCCTCTCATTTCCACACCAGGATGTATGCACTCCCCTCTTCTGTGCAGTTCTCAGGAGCACCTGATGGGGGAGTAAACCATTCAGTCCCTGGGAAGAGGCTTCATATCACTGTGTTCCTCCCATCCTTGGGTTGTACTGCCTGGTAAGCATTCCAACATGGTATCACAGGTTTTTCCACTAGAAGAGATCTCTTTACTTGAAGAAGCACTTTTCACCAATTCTCTATTTTCAAATGTAGTTTTAAATTGGTGCAGTTTTGATGTGTTTATGAGGAGGAAAATTGGAAATCTTACTAGTAAGTTCACTACCTTGGAATCCCTCCACCTGAATACACTATTCTTGACTAGGGTTGACATTTTTTCTGTAAGGAGTCAGACAAAATATTTTAGGTCTTATGGGTCTCCTAACTATCCAATTATACTTTTGTAGTGTGAAAGCAGCTATAAACAGTATGTAAATGATTGAGTATGGCTGTGTTCCAATTAAACTATGGACACTAAAGTTCATATAATTTAAAAAATTGATAGATATAAAACACTTTTTTTCAACTGTTCAAAAACTTTAAAAATCAATCTTAGTTCATGGGTCATACAAAACAGGTAGCAGGTCAGATCTGACCAGCAGATCATAGTTTGCTGACCCCTGTCTGTGACGATATAACTACAGCAAATATATTCTGAGATAAATCAAAAGAAATGTTTTTTTTACATAAACACTTGAACTTTATTTATTTATTAAGTTTGTTACCTGTAGTGATAGTGATAAAACATCCTGAAACTATTATATTTTAAAACTGAACAAATGAACAAATACATGTTTGTAACCAGAGATATAGGGAGATATGGCATGGAATATGGTTGTAGTATTAGACTGGAACTAGAGATATTTGTGTATGACCTCATTTAAAATTACAAATACTGAATATACCTGTCTATTATTAGGACCTAGAAGCAAAAATACTCCAATAACACTGAATGAACCTAAGACCTACATATTCCCTATTAAAGGAATCAGGGTTCCTCAGGGAGAAAATGGCTAATTCCAGAGGACGTGTAAGGAAAATATAAGGTCAGGTTAAATATCTTGTTCTAGCGAGTAAGTCCTTAAAATCTTACAGGAACAAGTTGAAGAAAGCAAGGAGCAGTTTAAAGGATCTCCCACAAGCCAAATAAGACCATTTAAATTTCAAAACAGATAATACTTTGAATAAAACAAGAATTCACAGATCTAACCCAATACTAACTTTTTGTAAGTGAGGGAGAGGATTAATTGTAGAATGTCAAATGATAAATACAAAAGGAATAACAGAAGTAGAAAATCAGCATTCTACAACTACTATAACTGATCCAAGCAAGAATCATCAATGAATGCTAAAGTCACTGGATAAAGGTTTATTGGGGAACAAAATACATAATCTCACTACTTTCTCTCACAAAGTACTTGTTAAGGAAAAGGTAACTTTACAATGAAGAAACTGTGAAATTTCACATTAACCAAATTATCATAGTTAGTATCACAAACACTGATATCATAGGCACCATGATGTTATACACTGAGAAGATAATGCCTATGTAATATTCTAGCCAAAAATGTTTAACCATAGTGCACCCTAGTGGAGTAGCAGTTTGATAAGCCACCTTCATCCACATATATCCCAAGGACCTAGGTTCATGTTCCAGGGTCAGAGTGAACCATCAAGATGTGCAATTAATAAAATAAAGTGCTTCTTCCTCCTCTCTCTTCCTGCCTACCTTCACTCCTACTGGCCCTTCATTCCTGCCGGCACCTTTCCTTTAAAAAAAAAAAAAAAGTTTAACCTAAATCTAATTATGAAAAAAAAAAAAAATCGATCAGACAAATCCAAGTTGAAGGACA
Source organism: Solenodon paradoxus (assembly GCA_004363575.1). Lineage (NCBI taxonomy): Eukaryota > Metazoa > Chordata > Mammalia > Eulipotyphla > Solenodontidae > Solenodon > Solenodon paradoxus. Next base: position 688,305 of record RJWH01000360.1, on the reverse strand, counting down.
TTCTAGAAGACAACTGGCCTGTATTCTTCAAAACTGCGAGGAAGATAAAGAGGAAGGGGGAAAAGCAGATGTAGAAGGCTGAGGAAGTGCTATAGATAAAACAAAGTAAAACAACTAAATACAAGCGTGCAGTTCTTGAACCAATCATGGAACTGGAGGGAATGTATAAAGGGCTTGTTTCGGATAACTGGAGATATTTGAGTATGGACTGTATTCTATAACATGGTGTTAATACTAAATTTCCTAAGTGTTTTTTGTTTATAAAAGTGAATGTTTTCATTCTATAAGACACACATTTGTATGCTGAGGTATTTAGGGCTAAAGTGTTATGGTCATGAGGTCTGCAATCTTCAAAAAATTCAGAAATGTTAAAATTATTTACACAGAGAAATAAAACAAAGTAGCAAAATGTGAGCAATCAGTGATCTATATGAAGGCTACAAAGATGGTCAATATAATAATCTCACTACTTCTCCATAGGCTTGAAATTTTCAAAATAAAAAGTTGTGAGGAAAGAGTAAAAAAACTTTTAAATTGCTTTACACTTAACAAAAGCAGATACAATAAAACTTGTTTCTCAAAATTACCAAGCAATTAACCATTCACAAAATATTTTCTAGATAGCTACAATCCTTTTTAGGCTTATGATCTGAAATGTAATGTTCTCAAATGAACCACTGACTTTGCTATAGTCTTATACAATGCTTTTTTGATATAACAATAAATCAAAATGCTAGTAAAGTAAGATACTGGATTGAATAATTTAGCTTAATACCATGACACTATATTCAATGAATGCTCCCTCAATCCTTCTGAACTAAATGTGGCAAAATAAAACTGAATGTGCCAAATTCTTTTAGGACAATACTATCAAACTGATAAGCTATAAAAAGTGATACACTGAAGTGGGGAGGAAATCAAATGCAGCAATAATTTTTCTCATAACTCATAAATCCAAATTTGAATTTTCCAAAATTTTTGTCTCTATATTTAGTATATCAAACACATATTTATAGTAGTTATGCCATAACATAAAGAAGTGCCTTAAGAAATAGCATACTACAACAAAAGTGTCCAGATTTTCATCTGGATCTGCACATTGATTCACTGATGTATAAGCATTCTCCAACTGTCCTTTTTCATCAATTCAATTGTTACTGAACAGTTAGTAAGAATTCTGAAAGTCAAAACAAATTTATATTCATTGTAAACTATACATTAAACACGGGAATCTTAATCTGAATCACTGCTTGTGGAAAATGTATTTATCTGAGCCTCCTTTCCCCTGTTGTGTTTTGAGTTTTTTTGGCTACTGTAATATTTTACAACTCATTATTTCCTGTTTATACATTGAAAGAGAGGGAGGGAGAGGGAGAGGGAGAGAGAGAGAGAGAGAGAGAACATGAATGAGAGGTAAACAGAAACTTCACTAAGTCCACCAAGAGTTCCTTAATCCTTAAATACATCTGTTTACTGTTTATTCATGTATGCTAGAACCAATACTAGATACTAGAGAGAAAAACATGTACACATCTAGATCTCTAAGCTCAGGGAGCTCAGTCTAGTTGGAAAAGAGATTTTAAATAATCAGTGAAATACAATAAAAAGACAAACTGTTTTAGTGAGTCAAAGAACTACCTTTTTCTCCTGTCTCTAGCTTATTACCTAAGAACTAGAAACAACTTTAGCAGTCAGCTAATTCTTTCCATCTCTCCCCATTTCATAAATTTATGTTCTTTTGTCTCCTCCATGAGATTATAACAACAAAGTCAATTTTTCATTAAGTACCAACAATCAACGAAGATATCCTTTTTCTTTTTCGTGTCTAAAAAAGGGTCAGCCTGGCAGTGTATGCAGTTTCATCTTTCAGGGGTTTCAGTGGTCCTTTCTTCTTCAGTAGGAATAGTTTATTAGGGGTTTAGTGTAAATAATTTTAGAGCAGAAAAAAATGTTGGCCTCTAGAGGTTTTTTTAGTTTTGTTTTTGTTTTTTAAAAGAAAAGTGCAGGTAGAAAAGAAAAGGAACAGAGGCAGAGAGACAGGAAAAGAAAGGAGGAAAAGTATTTTATTTAGTTGTTCATCTTGGTTACTGTCCCCCAAACCCCACCACTGGCCTAAGATATGAATCCAGGTCCTTGGGATGTACGTTGACTGCACAGGCTCAAAGGTGGCTAACCAAATCGCAACTCCATCAGGGCATGCGGCCTCTAGAGTTTCTAATCAAGAAAGCAATTATTTCATATAAGCAGAATTTTCTTGATAAGTGAACACTGAGTTTATAGCACCTAATTTAAAAAAAAAAATACTTCAAGGTTTGGGAGAATAAGATTCACACCACAGTCACTTGTATATCACACCTGACCCACTACCAAGGTTCTATAATGCCAGTCACCACTACCATTTTCACTCTTTCAGCTCCAGGTCCCTTCTTCCTCTCCACTCCTTCCCCCGTCTTGAATTCAGAGTCCTGAGAATTTTATTGTATTTTACTATTACTTCATTTTGTTTCTTTACATTTCACATACAAGTGAAACCACTGGTATTTTTCTTTCTTATCATAATCATGGTAAATTCTATCTAGATTACTAAAAAGGCACAATTTCATCTTTTTTAAAACCTGAGTATAACTATCAAAGTTTCTTTATCCAGTCATCCATTGACAAGTATTTAGGGTGCTTCTATGTCTTGACTACTGTGAATTGTGTTGCTATGGACACAGTAGGGGTGCAAATATCTTTTCTCATTAGAGTTTTTGTATTCTTCAGACACACACATAAAAATGGGTCAAATGGTAGTGCCATTTTTTTGAAGGATTTTCTGTACTGTTTTCCACAGAATTTGCACTAGTTTACATTCCCACCACCAATACAGTTTCTTTTACTCCACACCCTTGTCAGCACTTCTTTCTTGTCTTCTGATATAGGCCATTCTCACAGGTATGGTGATATCTCATTGTGGTTTTGATTTTATATCACTTAAGTGTTTGACAGCTTTTGTTTTCTTTTTTCTTTTTTAAGAAAAGGTGTAGGCAGGAATAAAGGCAAGCAGGCAGGCAGGCTGGAAGAGGGAAGAGGAAAAAGCATTTTATCTTATTTTAATTCAGTTATTCACACTGGTTGTATGTGTCCCATCACACCCTCCTCACCCCGCATTGGGGACTTGGAGCCAGGGGTATGCGGCCCTGCCCTCCTTAGAAGGCAATTGACCTAACAGCTACTCCACCAGGACACACTTAATGAAATGTTTAACACTGTAAGGTGATATTCAATGGTATAAAAAAAAAAAAAATCAACCTAGTGAGTGAAAACTAAAATATTTTTTAAACAAAACAGAAGCTACCAAGAAAATGATATAAAAAGTACCTCTAAATAGTGGGAAAGTCATTATAGCTGTTCATAACATTATCCAATTTGATTATCCAAAAAATGTTTCCATGAATACTTGTATCTGTTTAAAAGAATTGATTATCAATCTTTCATAAAGTTAGATTCAGAGAAAGGGTTCTACAAATGTTTTATACAAAACTATAAAAATACTATTAATAAAAGTGGAAAGTAATATTACTTAATAGTCAAAACTGTGAGATCAAGAATCAGATTGTTTTAAAGTTCAAATCTTTTTGACCTTTATGACCACAGTTATTACACCACTCTATGCCTCAGTTTTCTCATCTATAAAATGTTATGAGGACTAAATGAGATAATACATAAGAACTACTTAATACAGTGCCTGAAACTTAAAACTACCTAGGGTCAGCCATTATCATCACCATCATTACTGAGTACTTCCTCTCTAAATATTGAAAACTGACTTTTAAAGCCTCAGATCAAATGTCTCTATATTAGATACTTAGAAAAAATGTTCCTCTATACTTTCCCTAAGTTCTTCTCTAATTGAACATTATCTACTGAACATCTCAATGTGCTAGAGAAGCAATACAAATTTATCAAGAAACAATATAAAAGCTCCTGACCTCACAGAGTTTCCATTCTAATGAAGAAAGAAAAAGTTATATGTTATAAGGTGGTAAGCAGATAATGTGGGAGTAAGGATACAATATAAATATGGTATTCAAGGAAGGCATGACTAAGAAATTCATTTTTGAGTAGACTTGAAAGGAAATGAGTCATACGAAAACTCAGTCTGCCTGGAGCATTTGGGAGAAAGGTGTTATAGGCAGAGCGAAGAACAAGCATAAACACCTAAAATGGGAGTATATCTGGCCTCTTCCAGGACAGCAAAGGAGGCCAGTGTGCTTTGAGAAAAGTGGACAAGTTAAGTGGTCAGAGATAAGGTCAGAGAGAGCTGGCACCATAGATCACACAGGGCCTTGTTGGTCATGGTTAAAAACTTTAGCCTCTGCTCTTGACAGGAAGCCATTAAGGGATTTTGAGAATATGAGAATAGAAACATAGCCATCTCCCTTACTATAAGTAAATGAGTTTTCATCTTGCAGCATTTCCCAATGATCTGCTAGACACAAAAGGCTTCTAAGCATGCTACTTCATAAGCATGCTACTGTGCTAACAGAAAATCAGTTAATAACTACAATGTTATAAAATGTTAAGAAAAAAGAACCATTAAGATCCTAGCAGATAAAAGAAATGTGAAGGGTATATGCAACAAGAAATAATATTAGTAAATAAACATTAAAAATAGTTCAACTACACTATCATTAAAAAGAAATTAAAGTACTATTTAAATTAAAAATAAAATACTATTTATTACCCATTGTTAGGGAAATTAGTGACGATGAAAAGTGGTTCAAGTCTACAATGCTGTAACTGAAATCTCTAGTTTCAAAACATTTTTAAAAGGTTTTGAATTTCAGAATATTTGTATTTTAGAGAGGTGATACGGCACATCTTGCATTAACTAACAATCTTGCTTGGTTCTAGGGTAACACCTGTGTTAACCTTACTGCTATTTAAAATTTCTTTAGAGAGACTTAAGAATATTCACTTTAAGTGAAATAAATGATGACTAAACAGCCTGACATCAGTTTAGGTTAAGTTTGACTACAAATTAGTTTCAAATCTTTTGTTTCTCAGGGCCTTAGGGATCTCAGAATTTCCAAGAACTGCTGACCTATACAATTCTTTTGTAAGCAGCTATGCTAACATGGATCAAAACCATAAAAATAGTCAGGTGGGTCACAGTATTAGAAATACATGGGAGAACTTTTTCCAATTCACAAAACTCTTCACAATGATTTCCCATTTCCCTTGTAGCTTCTACAGTAAGCCACTAGAATTGATGGAAATATGTGTTAGGTTGGAAAAAGGGAGTTGGAAATATAAACAAATCAGGTATGGCAATATTTAAAATTCCAATGTAAATAAAACAATCTGGGAATCCTTGGGTTATTTTACTTCCATGGAATATGGAATATTTTGCACCTTCATTCAACAAGAATTAGTTAAAAAAAACACTGTTTTAAAAATTGTTATTTTCCCCAAAGTTTTAATCTTCTTGGAAAGTTCTTTCTATTCTAATCACCCTAAGTATAATTAGCACAGATAGTATAGAAGGCAATGAGTTTACCAGGAAAACTGGGAGTGAAGCTCAAAGAAGTAGAAAGGGACTGACCATGATTTTATCTTATGGGCAGATGGAGAGGCAGTAAAAAATTTGGGGCAGAGTGTAAAGTAATAAGATGTGAGAGTCAGATCACTCTGGTTACAGTGCAGAGAAGGATTAAAAAAGAGTATGACCAATGGCAGGATACAGTTTAAGGAAACTATAAAAGTCCAGACAACATGAGTTTTTAATAATTAATATCAAGAAAATTTTAAATCATTCCTCAAATGTTTCAGGAATTTTGCTCAAATTTCACACTGCCGTATCTGAAGCTCAAGTGGTTAACAGGCTACCACAGGGAAATAAGGGTACTCAGTAGGGTTAAAAGGCAATCTAGACAGGCAGTTAGAAAATGGTAGCCAGAGTAGTGGCAAGCAACAGGCAGTGACACAGGTAAGCAGTGCCTTAGTAGTTGAAGTCAAATGAGCAGGTGGTATGTCAGCAATCAGGAAAAATACAAGAGGTATTCCTGCCACCAATGTGTTCAGTCCACAGGATGGACCAAAATTAAGGAACATCTTGCAAAGTAAAAACAGTTAAAGTCATGAAAGACTGAAAAATTTTGAGGAACTGTTCCAAACTTAGGGAGATTAAAGAGTTCTAATTAAATGCACTGTGGATACCAGATCAGAAAGCAGAGAGACACTGTTGAAACAGTTGGGAAAAAACTAGATGACATCTGGGGATTTGGAGGTATTTATCAATATTCACTTCCTGATTAGTGCGTATATAAGAGATTGTCCATAGTTTTATAAATCTACACCAGATTATTTAGGAGTAATGGGTATCATGTCTGCGATGTGCTCTTAAATAATTGAGGAAAGTCTAATGAGATTAAAAATGGTACATTCCTCTGAAATGGTTAGAAGCAGAAATGAAAATGAGAACAAAAATAAAATGATTAAGTAGTTTCACTGAAAACAGATAACCCAATTAAGATATAGTAGAAATAAGGAAAAGTCAAAGAAAATATCAAAGTTCCTTCTTTGGGCAACTAGAAGGGAAGAACTTACGGAGCTCACCACAGTGAACTAAGTACAAGATGTTTCAGGCTCATACCATATTCACACACAGTATATGTAGTACAATGTTAAAACTAGTTGGACTTCATGTATAAGGACAAGGGTTTTATGGGGAATCTCTATACCTTTCCCTCAATTTTGCCAAGAACTTGAAATTGCTTGGAAAAAAGGAATATTAAAGACATGTTTTAAAGTTGCAAGAACCATTCAGGGAAAAGAAACTGGTTGAAGAGAATTCAGGAATAATTTTTGTGCTATTCTTGCAACTTTGAGGTCTGAAATTATTTTAAAATAAATCAATTTTTAAATTTCAAGGAGAACTCATGACAAACTTGCTGCCTAGCTCACTAAAGGTTCTCAATAAAAAATATTTGGCCTTCCCTTCCCAGCTACCCAAAGAAATCTTAGCATCATTTTTAAACTCTTTTCCCCTCTTACCTATATCCAAATGGACTCTCAGTTCTAGTGATACTACCTAGTCAGTTTTCAGTTCTATTCTCAATTTCCTTATTTCTGGCTCTCATCTCTTACTGGGACACTGCAAGAAATCCTAACTGGTCTCTCTGATCCATTCTAACCTCACCTTTGTACCATCCTTACATCCTTCTATAGAATCAGGTATTAATCTTTCAAAACTTACATCCAATCTTATGTTCCCTTAAATACCTGTAACTGATCCCCACTGTAAAAGCTGATTTCCCTAAGCACATCAAATATGTTTCAAGCACTAGCAGTGCAAGAGCACTAGATATTTCACATGCACACAAAAAATAATGAAACAGCAAATACTCAGGGGAGTGAAGAGAGGAAAGAGAACTTTGACTTGTTTCTTTATGCTTATTATCGGTTTTATTTATTATTTGGTACTATTTATTATTATTGGTTCTATTACTTCATAGTGGGAATCCAAGAGATGCATGGGATCATGCATCACAAACTTTCCAATACTTAGTAGCACTAAAACAAAACAAATTGGCTGAAGCAAATCCAGCTCTTTGGGCTATCCTTGTAACTTTTCAGTAGGTCTGAAATTATTTCCAATGTTTCTAGTACTTCTCCTATGCTTTTCCCAAGTTGGTACCAACTAAAAAAAATTAGTACTTTGGGACAAGCCAAGGAGACTATACAAGGTCAAAAGAAATCATCCTGGGGGCTCTACAATACCTAGGTCCCATAGGTTGACCAGTATCTTAGTCTCCGGCACACTGGTAAATCTTATATGGTACATTAGTCTACTCTAAAGGTCATTATTATGACCTCATTCATGATCCAAACAAGGACCCTTACAAGATTTCATTCCCTACCATCTCCTACAAGCACACAGATTCACACACAAAATCAGATGTCAACACACACCCAATAGACAGAGACAAACATATACAAGACAACTCCAATTTCTCTGAACACTTCATACTTCATACTTCTGGCTATTGTACATGCTGTTCTCTCTACCCAGATCAATTCCAACTCATCCTCCAAGACACTGCTCAAAAGCCATGTCTCAGTTCTCCCAGATCTTATTACACATGTCGCTTTGAATTGTAATTGTTTGTTGACATGTGTTACCACCCTAGAATTTGAGCTCAAGGACAAGAATCATGTCTTATTTACCTGGGTACGAGTGATCCCTATAACAGACACTCAAGTATTTGCTTAATTAGCATATAAATGAGTATTCACCACATTATTCCCCAATAAACCAAATTTTTCAGAATACATTAATTAAAATGAGATACAATTTTACAACCAAATTAGCTTTTTTCCCCCAAAAGAACACCCTTTAAGGGAGAGATTTGGCATAAAAATATTCATACCACTGAACCATTTATCCACACCCTAGGGTTTTAAGCTTAGGAAACAAAATGTGACAAAGATATTAAAATTATAACACTGAAAACCTGAGGAAAAACCAAAATATTTAACAAAAGGTAAATGTCTAAATCACTTATGGTGAATGAATGTCTACAACTCTGCTTAAATTATACTCATAACAATAGAGAAGTAGGGAAAATTATATCAACTACCATTTATAGATCATCTCTTCCATTTGCTAGGTGCACCCTGGCATGAGTAGAGGCTGGGCTGGGCAAAGTCCATGTACATCCCAAGGATCCAGGTTCAGTGTCCCAGGGTGGGGATGGGAGTGGAGAATGGACAGGACACAACCAAGATGAACAAACGAAATAAAATAAAATGCTTCTTCCTCCACTTTGCCTGCCTGCCTCTACTTGCCTTCATTCCTGCCTGAAACTTTCATTTAAAAAATAAAAAGATAGCGCACCCTGGTGGAGTAGTGGTTGGGTACTTTGCCTCTGAAGGAATGCAAGGTCACATGCCCCTGGGTTCCAGTCCTGGTTGTGGGGTGTGGGGGCCCAGGAGATAAAGAATGTGAACAACTAAAATGAAAATAAAATAAAATGCTTCTTTCCCCTCTTTTCCTGTCTGCCTATCTTCATTCATACCTGTATCTTTCCTTTAAAAAAAAAAAAAAAAAGTGCTAGATGCTTTACATACATTATCCTAATCCTCACAACAATTCAAGGTCAAGTATTATTATCCTAATTTCACTGATAAGGAAGTAGGCACTGAGGTTATATAATTTGTCCAAGGTTTTTGAGATCAGATTCCAACCCATAATGTCTGTCATCTTTTCCCTATATTGCACTGCCTCTCCTATAAATGTTTCTAAATATATTAAACTCAAAATTTTATTTCTATATAATATACAGCTTTATGTTTTAAGTATAGACAACCTCCTGGAAACAAAAATACATATTAAGAGTGATGATACGGGTACATTCTGTTACAGTATTTATTTTTTTTTTAAATTAGCAACATTCAAAACAACAGAATTTCTGAGCAATAGACTAAACTCATATAAGATAATACTAATGAAACAATCTATTTACAATTTTTTTTTACATTTCACAAAGGACTCAGTAGGTAATATAAAAAAATTTAAAGATATTCTTAACTATAAATAAATATATTGCCAGCCCCAAGGTACTTATTATTACCAGGATTCAAAACCTGATCATTATAACTAGATTAAGCATCATTCTTCCCAAGAAAAATGAATTTTGGAGAAAACTTAAAGAGGAAGCAATTGGATTAAAAACAGGAGTAAACAGAAAAAAATAAGAATGTTTTCTTTTCAAGCCAGAATAAGAAACAGGTTAGTGAAATGAAGCTGGCCTTTAAGGTCAAACAGATAAATGTGAAATCAATTCAATAGACACTTCCTGGTGGCTCATTGGTTAAATCCGCAGGCTCCAGTCAGCATAGTCCAAGTATATCCTAAGGACCCAATTCAAGACCTAAGGAGGGTGGGGGGGGGGGGGCACCAGGATTACTACGATGATGATGATTACAAGCAAGATGAGCAACTAAATCAACAAATACTTCTTCCTCCTATTTTCCTAGTGCCTGTCAGTCTAAATGAAAGCCTGAACCTTTCCTTTAAAAACAAAACAAAACTGATAAGCAACAGAGAACTTATGAAGTAAGTTCTTTAACGGAAAGGTAGCAAGTCAAAAATACCATCTATAAAGATTCAAACTTTGTTTGTAAGGTTCTAAGATAAAGTACTGCCTTTGGTACACAATGTTTTCCCGAAACAATTGAGGAGGGAGTTGCAGGGTAGGGGTGGGGGGCAATCATCTATTAGCTTTATACATATTGTTCAAAAAAAAAAGAGAAGCTGACTAAACAAACACAAATCTTTTTATTAGGGTGCGTATATTGAGGGATGGGGGTCCTTTCAAAGGTATAGTGCTTGAGATTATTAAATGCTATTTTAGTAAGAATCACAGAATTTTAACACAAGAAAGGAACTTGGAGATAATTTTTCAGTGACCACATCTTCATTTTCATAACAGTATTTGACTGAGGCTCAAGAACTAACAGGGTTACCTAATGTCATATGTAAACTAGTGAAAGATTTGATAAAGATTTTCTTGGCAGCAAGATCTAAAGCTGTGCTGTCCAACACTGTACCTAGCAGTCACATTTGATTAATTAATTTTAAACCAGTTAAAATTAAATACAACTTTCAATTCAGATCCTCAGGCACAATAGTCACATTTTAAGTGCTCAATGCCACACATGGTTAACAGCTACCCTACCTGACAGTTCTGAAAAACAATATTTTCATCACTGCACAAAGTTAAATTGAACAGCATGATGTAAAGAATAAACTTCAGAGTCGACATACCTAGTTTGAATTCCATTTACGAGCAGTGTGATCCCAGACAAGTTATTTAATTCCTCCCTCTTGAGGGCCAGGTGGGGGAAGGCTGGGGAATAACACCTCCAGCACAAAGTGTACTTGATGGGTATTGGGATAACGTGAAAACACCCTTTACAATGTCTAGCACATAAGAGAAAATAAACACTTCCCGTCTGGATTCTTTTTTCTTTCTACTCCTCTATATAACCTGCTTGTTAAAAGATGCACAATAACTCACCTAAACTAATATCTTCCCCTACAAGTAGTCTACGGGACCTAATTTTCATTCTGCTCCTACCAATGATGTCAAATACTTGCAACTCCATTCAATGTCTCTACTTAGTAATAATGAAATGGAAATAAGAGGGGGGAAATGCCTGTTATAAAAAGAATGTAATAAAAGTCCCTTCCTGTTTCCCATACTATTTTAAATGACTATACTGACTAATCATGTAGAAAAAAATTACACTGTTCCTAGACACTGCACTTCCATACCAAGAAGTTTCAACAGTATTTTTACAGTACATTTCTTTCCACCATCTATACTAAATGAATATTAAATGAAGTTATAACACCTTCCTCTCACAGTATTCTCCTGGAAAACAATAAAAAGAATTTCCAGAATGCTAAGCCAATCTTTAAGACTTCATAGCTTAATTTAGCAAACTGAAAAATTCAACAAATCTATAGTATATCAAAAACTTCATAACAAAATTCAACTCAGTTTTTAATCAGTGAATTTCTGCCAACAACATTTTATTTAGGAGCAACAATTCACATATAGCTACATTAAGTCACTATTGAGATCACTAATCTTACATTTCTAATAACTAACATAAAGAATTAAAGCAGAACTTTCAAACAAGCATCTTTAAACACCCACTGAACAAGATTGCTACTTTTTTTTTTTTTTTTTTTTACAGCTTTCTTGTTTAAACTGACCATATCAATTCTCAGAGGGGGAAAACAGTACTCTCGATAACAGTCAAAAACAATTTCTCCTCAAAATTATCTGGTAGTCTCTTACTTTATTTCTTAAATATCAAAAACATGACCCTCAATCTCCCTTAGAGTTTAATATAAATAATAAATAAATGTTAAATAGATAACAATACACATTGTACTGTCACTTTACAACTCAAATTAATTGTTTTATAGAAGTAAAATATTTTTAATATACAAATCAGTTTTATAAGAGTCTATGGGGGTAGGTTACATAAGTTTAAAAAAAGAAAAAAAAAAAACATTACTATCCCACAAAAAGTATGACATGTAAACAAAAAAGAGTTAAGCTTCTATGTGTGAACTAATGAAATCTAATTTGTGAGAGTCTTTAATTTCTTAAAGTCCTTCAATAATAATGAAGTATACATTGGTCACAGTAGAACAGTCCAAATGAATTTTCCTGAGGCTGCATTCTAAGTACATCTGACCCAGAAAGTATTTTTAGCAAGTGTGTTCAATCAATGCTGGTTTTATGCCTGGCCTAAATTAGAAATTGGGTGTCACAAATTTAAAGTAACAAAGTTACTAGGGACATTTAAAAAAGATATTAAATTAGAACATTAAAAAAACCCAAAAAAACAAAACAATCACAAGTTTGAAATACTTCAAATCCCAGAGACCAAAAGAAAGTAACATCCTCATCCAAAAGTACTCTTAAGGAACCAGGGATTTTCTAACTTAATAACTTTTACCTACTCCATTAAAAACTACAAAATACTGATGGTTCTTTGTTTCCCAAATCTCTTGTGAAATGCTTATATTAGCTAAGTCACAAATATCACCATGTACTTTCTATGTGTTTCTTTTAAACCAATCAAGATTATATTATGGGACCATGCTCATGTTTTCAAATGCAAAACGGAAACAAAGTTATGTGTGCCATTTAAAGATGAAAAGACAAAAATATCTTTTGTAGCAACTGGAACATAAACTTATTCTCACAAAAAAGGTGGGGGTCCACAAAATGACTTTACCTGTATTATGAATCAGTAAAATATACAATGTTTTGCTTACAAAAAGTTTCTTTAAAAAAATCTATAGACTGAATTTATATTCATCAAATTCAAGAATTAACTGATCTGTCTAGCTCCATCCCATGAAGCACATTTGGGGCTCTGAATAATCATTTATTTTAAGGTCAATGCTACTCCCTCCCTTATAAAAGGTAACATGTAATTTTTTCTCCGCCACCTTAAGGTTCAAAAATCAAGATTAAAAGATGCCCTGACTTTTAAGAGTGTTAAGAAGAGTGACTCTTCTTTTTACTTAAATTGTATTTTACAAGTCGGACACACTGGCTTTTTTACTTTTTAATCTTTCTCCATAAGTGTTTTAAACGGAAGTTTCAATTGGGCCCAAGATCTGCTCACATAAACCTAGTACCACCCCAATGTCCGATTTGAAAAGTAGTTGGTATATTGCAGATACACAAGTTCTCCTAGAACAAGCGCTTGAAAACCCTACAAATGGTCCTTGGACACAGTAAAATCACTACATAATGCAACCTCCGACATAAAGCCTCCTATTAAGTTTCGCAGAAACATCCATACACAAATTTGTGCAACTGTAAGATACTCCATTTTAAGGAAACCCTGGGAAATGTGTCGCTTAGGTCTATTTAACTACATGTCGACACCACCCCCCACCCCCCGCCGTCCCGCTTTGCTCCAACTAGATTCCTAAACACAAGTATATACCAGTGCAATCCTGAGGCTTAAAACTTCAACGGTAGGGACAGTGCCCCTGCAGCATGCAGAAAGCGCTCATATAAGTCAATTAAACATAAAAAATAAAAACGGAATTCTACCACCCAAAGCTCAGAATACTCTAAAACCTTAGAGTTTAGGTACCGTGGAACATTCCATCTCCACACCTATTCCATCTCCCTTCGCTCAGCCATAACAGAGATTGCAACTGTAACCCCCAGGAGCTCTGGAAGCAGAAGTCCCAAGAAGGGGGAAGCATCATCTTTCGCTTCCCCGTAAATCAGCCTCGTACCTCTGCCTCGCCTCCCGGGAACCACACGCCCCAGGCAACAGCCTCGCTTCACCGCGCAGGGCCGAGAGACCGGCGGGCGCCCGGGAGCTTCTTACCCTCGTATCACCGCCGCGTCCTCCCGGCTGCAGAAGAAAAGCCTCAAGGCCCGGACGCGGTGCAGCGGAGCGCGTCCGCCGCGCCACTCTGGGGGGCTCCCTCAGCAGCCCCCCAGCAGCCGCCACCGCAGCGGCCGCGCCGTGGCCCGGAGCCGCCAACACCACCTCATACTGCGGGGCTGCCGCGGGCCAGCGCCGCCGGGGAGGCGGGAGGGAGGCGGGCAGTCGGCTCTCCCACCTCCCAGCCGGGATGAGATAATCCACACCCCCCTAAAGTGTCGTGGGGGCGGGGAGCCCCTGGGCCGGGGGCCTGGCCCCAAACCTCAGACCCCTCGGCCTAAGCCCAATACTCCCCTCCCGGGTCGGGCCCCGATTGCAGCCCCTGGGGACCCTGGAATCCTGAGAGAACAATGTGGGGGGCCGCGAGGAGCGGAAAAGCGCGCAGCACAGCCCGAGCGGGCGGGCAATCCCAGCCAGAGCTTGTGCGCGAGAGTGCAAGAGGCGCTCAACCTCCCCCCTCTTTCTCCTCCTCCTTCTCCTCCTCCTCCTCTTCCTCCTCCTCCGTCCCCTCCTCCCTCAAACACACCCCATCTCCCGGACCACAGCATAGCAACCAAACATGGCGGCTGCGCAAGCACCACCAGTCAGCGGCCCAGAGTGGCGACAGCAGCAAGAGGAGACGATCTCGCGAGAGGTGAAACCAAACCCATTCCCCGACTAGTGCAGGCTGGAGAGATTGCACCAGCCGAACGCCCCGAAACACACAGGTGCTGGGGAGACCAGACCTGGATAGGTTAGGGAGGGAGGGTGGGGAGGAGGAAGCGGAGCGCTGTGGCTCCGCCCCATAGCCCCGCAGCGATTGGCTATTTGAATTGAGCAACCACCCTCCCTCCATGACCTACTGACCTAAGAGACACAATGGTAGGACAAAAAACTTGTTTTAAAGGATAGCACCAGATCTCTGGCCCTAGGTCGACCCAACTTCAGAGCTAACAGAGGATATGGTTTTTAGGATGCAACTTTGAATCATTTCCTCTCTTAATATAGACTCTGCAACAAAGAACAAATTACTTTCATTTATAAAACATTTGAGTGCTTTCTTTATGCCAGGAATGGTGTGCTTTTTAAAAATGAATTCATTCTAATAATGCATACGTATCTGGCATTATCACACCAGGGGTTCTAGCCAGGTACATTCTAATATTTTATTAGTAACTTATTGGCAATAGGACAGACGCCAGTGGGCTGAGGAATCTCAGTTGAAATGACTGGAGGAGGGGTTTGGGGCCCGCCGCTATCAACTATCGTTATTCATTTTGGTCGGTATCCTTTCCGGTCGTTTGGTGTCTTCTTGATCAACCTTGCTTTTAACTTCAATGGAGTGGCCCTTCATACAATGTTATTCCATAAATTGCTTTCCCTCCAAGCCAACAAAATACCTACTAATGGGGGGAGGCGGATGCTAGATGAACGCTTGCAAATTTATACAAATTGTGAGAGTCATTTATATTGACCCACTTCTCCTTGCATCCCTCCTTCGTTTTTACCGTTTGAAGACAGCTTGTCAGTCTATATTTCTCCTTCTTTACGTCTTCTCCTTTCCTTCCCAGGGCTTAGTTCCAGCCAGTGTTTGTTCATCCTTTCCTAAATATGCGTTGTCTCTAGTTCTCCGTTGTGCTAAAATGCTCTTCGTTGCGCGCTGGTAGAGAAGTATTTGGGTCAATCGCTGAAGGAGCAAGCCATATACCTTTGGGTTCGAGTCCCACGTGCAGGGGGGTGGTGAACCACCTGTGTGAACAACTAAATAGAAAATAAAATATTTCTTCCTTCTTTCATTCCAAGAAAAAAGGAAGTCTTCATCTCCATCTGTCAGCATCTGGACATGCTGCAACTACAGATCCCATGGGACTTCTACCAGAAATAAATAGTAATTTTTTCCTTCGTTGGCAAGTGTTCTAGATTTATACCTACCCTTTTTGTTTGTTTGTTTTATCACAATACACATTTTGTTTTTTGATACTTTCCTGTGCATCTTATCACCCATACTATATGGTAAGCCACTTGATGGCAAGGCCATAGTCACCTTTGTATACCCTAGAATACCTGCTGACACTGCTTGGTGTCAAACTTTTTTGATGAATGAATGAAATGCTTAAACATCTAACTGGCTGAGTATCAGAAATGTACTTGGAAAAAAGAAAGAAAATGGGAGGAGGTAAGGAGGGAGAGAAGGAAGAAAGAAGGAAGGAACTTAGTTGAGACACAGTAGGTTCTTCCTTGACTTCAAATCTGTTAAACTGCTGTATCTGTGGGGCATACTGCTCTGTTCTAGATTTGTTCCTGTTGTTACCTTGTAGAACCTTAAAACTTGTTCCCTAAATAATCTTCCTATTTCCAGACATTCCCTCACCAGCCCTTTCCTTCCACCCCTCCATCCATAAACCACAGTGACATTTTATACAAACATAAATCTTACTTGCAATGTAAATATTGCTGGATGGGGGTACCCTTTATTTTGAGAAACTCCACAGGATGAGCTCTTTAGATAAACAATGTAAGCCTCATATCCATCTATTTTTCTTTAGGAAAACTGTAAAGTAACTTTTTAAAAAAATTGAGATCTAATTTACATACCATAAAATTCACCCCTTTTTTTTTCAGTTTATTTTTTTGCCCTCCCCTCATTGCCCTCATCTCAAGCCCAGGTCTGCAACTTTTATAACCTATGCCATAACAACCTGAGCCAAAATTCATCAGTTTTAAAGTGCACAATTCTGTGCTTTTTAGTATGTGTACAAAGTTATGCAGCCATCACCACTATCTAATTTGAGAACATTTCATCATCTCTAAAAAGAAATCTCCTACTCATTAGCAGTCACTCGCCATTCCTTCCTCCACCTATCACCTAATAACTGCTGATCTGCTTTCTCTGGATTTGCCTACTCTGGACATTTCGTATAAATGCAATCATACATTGCAAGTTCTCCATAAAGTATGTAAACTATTGCTCCTATTTAAATTATAATCATTCAAAAATTAACATATGCCTATTCTAGACCATTTTAATTGTCACCTTTCAACCAAATTTTGCCACTTGATTTTGCATTTGACACCAAGAATTATAACTTTAATTTTCTTGGGCTAATGAAAAAGAATAGAATACTTCCTATGGAGATGACAGCATTCTGGCATAGTGAAGGTCTAGTGTCCTCACGGCAGAAGTTTCACAGAAATTCAAATAGAGACGAATGTTGGGAGAATTAAGCTAATTATCAGCCTGCCTGAAAATGCCATAACCTCACAATGAATTTCATTGTCTCATCACCAGGAACAATTTAATTTCAGTAAAACAGCATCATCTACCACATTACTATATAATATTAGTTGAACTTTTTATTTTGTTGATTTACAGATTTATCTTAGTTTTGTGCATGTGATAATAAGGACTTTATACGTAATATTTTGTTTAAACATAATTAAAAGACATAATTTAAATAATTTTATTTGGTGTGTCCTGGTGGAGTAGCAGTTAGGTCAGCTACCTTCAATGTGCGCAGTCCACATACATCACAAGAACCCCTATTTGCATCTTGGGGCTGTGAGGAACAACCAAGATGAACAACTAAATACAATAAACAAAATGATTCTTCATCCTCTCTATTTTTGCCTGAACCTTTGTAAAACAAAACAAAATATGAAAGTTAGCAAGACTTTTTTATTTTTCTATTTGAAAGTGGCCTCAAATATTACTAGATATTGGGAGACACTGCTATTGACTGTGGATTCTTTTTCCCTTGTCTTCACTCTGTCCTTTGCTGTGCTTTGGGAGAGTAAGGGCAAGGGTTGTGTCCACACTCGGAAGTTGTTGGCAGGATTAGGATTGCCTTTTTGCACTGTGTGGTTGACATAGGACGTCTCCTGCCGTGCATAGCTACAGTCAGGAGGAAATAGGCATTTGTTCTAGCCTGTGCAGCCAAGCCAGACTGCCTAGGCCTTGAAAGTGACCTCTGGCAGCTGCAAGACAGTAGAAAAGGAGACTTGACTAGGCAGTGTGGCTGATGAAGCCCCTGCTCCCCACCATCAGCAACTTGGAAGGGGCCTTTTGGAAGAAATAAGTAACTTGAGGTCACTGAGCATATTTACAGGTGTGGAGGGGGAGAACCCCAAGGGAAATCTGCACTCTGCTTGCAAGGTAGAATTCAGAGTGGTCTACATTTTAATGTTAAAAAAAAATATGACTTAAAGTGACTTGATTTTGTTACCTAGACTTGGAAACACCTGATTGCTGACTCCTTAGCTGGACAATTAAGGGAGGATTTTATCTTTTTACTGTTTGGAATTTTCAGGCAAAGCAAAAATAAAACAAACATGTTTTCAAAATTTAAACCTTTAAAGAAGTGTCATGTTTTTCCAACAAGCTCAGAATTCTATATCTTGGGCTTTCTTCATGGAGTTGCTTTAAATATACCTTGAGGGAAAAAAAAAAACCTTGTTTTTTAAAACTAGATGGCATATATTTCTTAGGCAGTTGGCCCAGATTTAGTTACTCTGTTAGCATGACTTTCTCTTCACTTCAGAAATTCTTCCCTTCCCCCTCAATCCCTCCCTCCTTTCCTTCCAATTTTTTTTCCTTTTCTCCCTTCCTATAGCAGCAAAAGATTCATGTTAGTAATCTCTGGGATCAAGAACTATGCAAGAAATGTAAATTTTAAAGCAAATACTTTTTCCTGTCCCCGGATCTATTCCCCCAAAATAAACACTATCAACAACTTCTTTTGTATACTTCCAGAGTTTTCTCTGCATATATAAATTAAGTATATCTATATTTCTTACATTGTATATACTATATTTCCCCCATAAATGTCCTTAACAGAACATATAGCTGTAGAGCATTCTTTTTAAGGCTTTGCCATAATGCATTTAATCTTCTGTAATAAATAGACTTTTAGGTGGTTTCCTATTCTTTGCTATTAGATACAATGATGTAAAGACATTTTAGTCATAAAGCGTTTCATACAAAGTATTTCTTTAAGCTAGATTCCTGGAAATGGAATTGCTGGGTTAAATGTATGGATATGTTTAATTTGATAGTAATAGTTACTAAACTGACCATCAATTGCACCCACCAACTATGTGTGCTTTGTTATTATCTACCTCTTCCCTATTGTTTCTGAGCTTTATATTTTCTTCAATAATAAAAAAAATACCCACTCTATTTTCTCCTACTACTGTTTTTTGTTTTCATACTTGTATCTATAACCTATCTGGAAATAATTCTTGTGTATGGCTAGGGATCCCGATTTTTTCTTAATGCCTATCCAACTGTCCCAATATCTCTTTTTTGAATAATCTATTATACATATTATACACACACAGATGCACTTACACATTTAATTTTTTACTAAATTTGTTTGTTTTATCAGATACCAAATTTTCCAAGTTTTTTGATTTGGGAATTTTTTTGTTTATTCCATAGAGCTGTTTATTCCACCTCTGTATTTCTTTCCTATTGCTGCGGAAGAAAATTACAACTTTAGTGACTTAAAATAACACAAATTTTGAACATTACAGTTCTGGACACGATTTGCTTAAAATGGATTCACATGCTGGAGGCTCTAGGAGAAGATCTCTTTTTCTTTTTCTTTCCCAGCGTTTAGAAACCGCTGTATCCCTTGGCTTGTGGCCCATTCTTCCATCTTCAAACCCAGCAGCCTAGTATCTTCAAATTTCTGTCTCATTACCTTCTCTGTCTTCCCTGACTCTCTTGGTTCCTTCTTATAAGGACCATTTCGATCACAATGGGTCCACCCACATAATCCAGGATAATCTCCTCTTCTCAAAAATCCTTATTTAAATCACATCTACAAAGTCCCTTTTGCCATGCAAGCTACCTTATTCACATAATCACCCCATGGGTAGACGTCTTTATATCTTTGGAAACCATTATCCTGTGTGCCACAATCTCTAGCTCTTTAGCTATTAGAATTTCTTATGAATTTTATTGATTTATTATAAAATTTATTTTATTTATCTTAAAGGAAAGATGCAAGCAGGAATGAAAGTAAGCAGACACAGTCAGGAAGAGAGAAAAGGAAGTGCTTTATTTTTAGTTGCTCACTGTGTTTGTTTCTGGGTTCATGTCCCAGGACCTTGGGATTGCCCAACCCCCTCTCCACCAGTACATACCCCCTTGTAAATTTTGATCCTGAAAGAGTTCACTTCTCCTTGTTGACTTCCTTTTCTATCATGAACTTTTTAAATGAGTTTAAAATATATGAATCTCAGATTGTGATTGTAATATTAAATTACTGCATCTAAACTAGTACATAGTATACAACATAGGATTATGTATGTAGTATCTGAAAAAATAGTATTTGTATAAACTGTAATGTAAGTCTATTCTTAAGACACTGATTATCCATATTATGAGTTACTTAACCTACACCTAAATCTTTTTAATTTAAAATCAATGCAAATTACTCCTAATAATTTTTATTCATTAAAAGCAAAAACACAACATGTATTACTATTTTCTAGGCACCAGGAATATAGGCAAGAGGTGACACTTGCCTATATTCTTAGTGACTGACATTGCTTGTTCTTAGTGTGGGTCTCAGCCCTGCTGGACAGTGGAATCAGCTTGGGAGTTGAAAGATTATTTAGTTTTCTATGTTACATTTTATATTAAATTTAATGTTTCATATTAAATATTAAATTCCATCTGACTTATTATTGAGCTGTGAAGTCAATTTGGTAGATCATGCTAACATTTTGAAAAAAAATGAACTAGACTAAGCTAGAGTATCAGAATGCATTGCACGAAGAAAAGATAAGCATTGTACTGTGAAAGTCTAAATTTATTTATATATTTGTGCATATGTGGATTGTGATGTAACACGTCTTTGTAACTTTGAGTGTGGTAGCACTCAAAAAGCCTGAGAATTTCTGGCCTGAGGGAGAATTCATAAGTAAATAAACAAGATAAATGAGTGTCACAAGTACTCTCACAGATTAAACTGTGAACTCCATGAGGGCAGGAAATGATGTTTCACTTACCTTTACTTCATCACAACCTAGTCTAATGTCTGATAGACAGCCCTCAGTTATTGTTCTCAAATGGATGAATGAGGTGAGTCCAGGGTGTTAGGGAAAGCAGTAGAAATAGCTCAACTAACTGGCACATTTTGTGCCTTACATGTTGCATGGCTTCCATTGAGAGTAAGGGACTGTGCAGACATGGATTGGAGGAGAGTGCTCAGATGTAGAATTGAAGAACCTGCAGAGGAGACTGTGGGATCTTGAGTGACATCTAGTGGCTTTAACCATCTGGGAGGCACCTACCTGAGGAATCTCCCCTAGCTGATGTATTAATACGTAGGCTGTTTGCTTTATTTATTTAAAGAGAAAAAAAAAAAATGTTCCTTTATTCGTAGATAAATACTATGGACTTATTGGTGGTGCTCTTTTTCAGATGTTGGCTTTGTCTGTAGGAGCTTTAATATTGAATTAGGAAATCTCGATTAATCTTCATGTTACTCAGCACCTGGTTCAGCATTGTCAGGTGTGCTTCAGGTGTATTATGAACACCTGCTGTTGGCTGGCTGACATGTTTTAGTCATTCATTCACCTGTGGTCCTTGATCGAATACTGCCTATATTAAAGATTCTCATTCCTGGCCACAGGTTAGAAACACCAAGGGGATTTTAAAAATACAAAAAGGCTTTGCCCAACCTGATCCACCTCCATTCTCATTTAATTGTTCAGGGTGGAGCCCAGGCTTGTCTCCATAGATATAGATATAGATAAATATTTTTTTTCAGCTCCCAAGCTGATTCCACAGCATAACAGGGTTGAGGCCCACAGCTCCCACTTAAACAGCTTCAGTCATCCTTGCCTTCTAGGTCAGTACTTCTCAGACTACAAGGGGTAAAGGACCAGTCTTCCGTGAATCTGTAGTTTGGTAAGTATAAATAAAAATAAATTATTAAAAAATTCAATGAGAAGACAGACATAATAAAATACAAGCCCGAATTTTTATTAGAATCAACAGAAATTAGTAAGACAAGTTTCTCTAAAAGATTCTGTTTAATCTGAATTTCTATATTTTATCTTATAGTGGACTGGTGACAAACTATCTACAGGGTGGCACTTTGAGCCATACTGATGGGGTTATATTCTAGATGGTGGTTTGAGCAAGGAGAAGACAGAAGAGATGCAAAATACACAAGTAACATAGCAGCATACAAGGTTTGTTCTTATTGCATTTGAAGACAGGGATGAAGCCCACTGACCCCTTAGGCAGCACTTCCATGGGGACATCGGGCCAAGGGCTCAGTCTTTGACTTTGGCAGAACCAAGCTTGAATCATAGCAGAACACTACATTTTTAAGAAACTGGTTGTAAACTGGCTATCACTCTTTTTAAAGCAAATACTCCTTTCTAGAGACCAAACACGATATTTGCTCTGATACCTCTTTCTCGTATGAAGGTCCTCAGGCTCGAGAAGACTGTGTCTGAGAATGCAGATCTCTCCTGGCCCTACAGCAGAGCACCCCTCTCTAGTGCTGGAAATGCTCATACCCACTTGCCGCAGGTGCCTTTCCCTTGGAAGAGACGTCATACTTCTAGGAGGAGCCCTCTCTCCATCACCACCTTAAGCCAATAGGTTCAATATATTATATTCTTTCACTGCCTTTTTCTGGTCTTAAACCATTTCTGAGGCTATTCCAAGTCATCTTGATTGCACCTGACTGATCTCTGGTTTTCATCAGTGCTGTGTTTGTCTGCTGTCACAAGCAGATTTCATCCACAGATGACTCACCCATCATAAGCTGATTGCTCCTCCTCATCTTTTTATATGCAGTCTTTTCCTTGTACCTATAAAGTCCTGCCTTCCCTTTCTTGGCCAATCTTCTAATCACCTTTGTATTTCAACGCTCACTTTGGCTCCTCCAGGAAGCCTTCCTTGATCTTCCTCTCACCCTGGCCAGGTTCAGCTCACTGTTCCCTCACGAAAACACATCGCTCATGATGCTACAATAGGCCTGTTTTCTCTCTTCTCTCTAGTTGACTTTTAAGTTTTTAGAATGTGATCCTGGTTTTTATTTACTCTTGAATCCCCAGAAACCATGCATAGTAGAGATTAAAAAAAAAGTGAAATAAAATCATTTTCTAGTTCCATTCTCAGAGGATGATGTTATGGCAAGAGGCAGGAGGACATATGGTTAACTCCTAATATTCTGAGGGCCTGGTGTTGAGAATGGGGATGAGTTATTTCTTGGAAATCGTTATGAATATTACCTGGTAGATGCTAAGGTATGTGAGGCATATGATAATTAAATCATAATAGGAAATAATAATTCCATGTTATTAAGGAAGGGGGGGATTAGATTTGAGTAGAGAATGAACCTAAAAGATCAATTAAAATAGTGACACCATATGCCATGAGAGGATCGCAGAATCACTTGAGATGCTGTCAGTACCAGTTCTCACCCTCACATCCTCCTGTCCCATTCTGATAAATCCCCCACACTCGTCCCAGGTTCCATCCCTCGTTAATCATCAAGACCCTAGTGCTGACAGTAGTCTGTTTTATGATGCCTGAGATGTAAGGGGTAGAAAATTGAAAAGTCTGGTGTATGAAGTACTAGAAGTATGTATATTTGTTATATATTTCATCAGTTTAAATAATGATTCCAATTTTATATCCAAATTTTTGCTAGAAGCAAAGCAAAACTAATGGTAGGTAAATGCTTATCTTAAAAGCTCATATGGACACACCCTGGTGGAGCAGTAGTTGGGTCAATTGCCTCCAAAGGAGTGCAGGCCACATACCCCTTGGTGCCAGTCCCAGGTCCAGAAGGAAACAACCAGTTCAATGACTAAATAAAAATAATGCTTCTTCCTCTTTTCTCTTCCTGCCTGCCTGCTCGCCTTCATTCCTGCCTGTACCTTCCCTTTAAAAAGATAATAAAATAAAAGCTAATTATTACTCACCTAACTTTTGTTTAATTTGTCATAAAGGAATTTAGCCCCTGGGATGGATTTATTTTATACAGTGATCTTTTACAAAATGTTTTTGAAATAACACAGCATACTAAATTTAATAATATTTTTTGTTTTTGTTTTAGTGAGAAGAGGAAGAAGCATTTTATTTTATTTAATTGCTCATCCTGGTTATTCTCACCTGTCCCAGGACATGAACCCAGGACCTTGGGATATATGTGGACTGCACCCAACCCCATTCCACCAGGGCATGCCATTGTTTAATCATTTTCATCTGAAAACTACACTGTTCTTGTAGGCATTGTCAGAAAGTTATACAGTTTTTCCCTTCAATTTCAATACCCAGTAATGTATTAAACCAAAAATTAAAGTCATGTTTTATTCTCTTTAGGTTGAATTTTATCAGAAATGAAGAAAACTGCCTACCATGTGTGAGACGATGAATGTTTCTTTGGCCAATATCAGATAATTACAAACACATGTAATTGCCAATCTAGGTTTTCCATGTCTAGTTCCTAACTTTTTTGGATTTTAGATACTTATGTTACCAATAGCTCTTCTGAGGATTATCAAAGTCACACAACACAGAACAGTCTCCTTTCCATCTGGGCCTCAGATCTAAGAGAGAGAGAAAGTCAAAGAGACAGGGAAAGGCAAGTGGAAGGTAAGACAAGTCTTAAAACGAAGGCTTACATTTTTTGTGCATCATTCCTTCTTTCTAATCGCAGTCTGACTAATGGCCCAGTCCAAATGAAGTGTGGATTTTCCTTAAATACAGACTCAGGTATCCCCTGCTGTGCAAGAAAAAGCACTATAGTAAGTAGAAAATCAGAATGTAAAGGAATTTTCAGTTAGAGAAAATTGGAAGTTCTGATGAGGCATGAAGATTTAATTCAATGGGAATTTATAGGTTGTTAAAATCAAATCTAGAATTAAGGGAAGGATTTTGGAAATGGAAAAAAACCCAGAATATTTGATAAATCAAACTCTAAGAATATTACTTTCCTTTACTGAGCCTCTGTGAAGGCATCATGTTTCAGCCTGTGTCCAATGTGGGAAACAGAGTGTGAAGGAAAGCTTGCAGCCATTTTCTATCTAAAATGATTCATTTATTGAGAACTGAGGACAATGCATTGTAAAAGCCAATTCTGGGGAGCGGGCAGGAAGAAGAAAACAGGTTGGAGAGGGGACAGAGCAAGTGCACTTACAGACTAGAAGTAGCCTACAAATCAAAAATTCTCAGGTTCCAGACAGAGCAAAAATAACAGTACTTGCACCCTCTTGCTAAAGTTGACACACATATCCTTGGACAAATGCACATTTAAATTAAGGGTGATGGGTTGAATTATCAAGGATCCTGCACTCTAACCCCGACTTAAAAAAAGAAATCTTGGAATAAACTTGATGTCCAACAGCAGGGGATAGGTTAATTTAGTTATAGTTCATCCATGAATATTATTGAAGCATTAAAAATTGTGTATATAAGTAAGTTTTACTGACATGGAAAAATGCTTATGTAATATTAATTTTTAAAAAGAAAAAAAACGAGTATATATAGTATGAATTCTTAAATATGGCGTGTTTAGGGAGGGATGAATGAGTGAAACACAAGATTTTTAGATTAGTAAAGTTATACTATATGATTATGTAATTGTGGATACATGCAATGACTTGTGTTAAAACCCACATGAAAAACTACGCAAAGAGTGACCCCAAATGTAAGCTTGGATTTTAGTTAATAACAATGTGTCACTAGCAGCTCATCAATGTTAACAAATGTAACACATTAATGAATGATATTAATAATAGGGGAAATTGGGGATATATGAGAAATCTATTTTCTGCTTTTTTTTTCTGAAAATCTAAGACTACTCTAGAAAATAAAGTCTATTAATCTTTTAAAAATGCTTGTATAGAAAAAAGGCTGGAGGGAAATACAACAAAATATCAGTCAAATGATGCCATTTTATCAAATGGTGATTAAATAATTACTCAATTTATAGATTCAGTTCACTTGGGATCAAATTCTGTCTTCTCTACTTATTGCTTAGGAAAATTATTTTGATTCTCTGTGTTTCTGTTTCCCCCTCCATTGGGATTATAATATCATTTACCTCACAAGGTTTGTTACACCTTCAGCATTACACCTTCAGGCCTGTCTGTTCTCAAACCCTGTTACCATCAATCATACTCTCCATATTCAGGAGGCAAATCTCCCCACTATCTGCAGAGCCCCCTGAAGACCTGCTAGGCTTGTGGCAGATCCCTTGTCATGCTAATATACCATTCTTCCAATCCCACTAAATAGGCAGCTGAGTTTGATGTGGTGATCAACATAATAGTTGGAAAATCAGAGAAAAACACATCCAGAACAACACAAGAGGAACCATTTAGCTTTCTGAAAATTCAACATAGATTAGAGATCTAATATTTTATTCTGAGGGTTTATTTCCTTTTAACTATAAACCTCCAAAGATTAATAAAATCTCAGCTTAATTTACCAGAGTCATTAATAACAGACCACTAATAAACACATGGTCTGGAAGACACTTAGGGGCTCACAAAAAGGAATAGCTGAGACCTATGGCTTGGCTTCAGCCTTGACCCCGTATGTCTGTCCCTTTTGTAGGAGTTACTACACTGTATTGCAATTGTCAGCTAACTTGTCACTTCCCCTCTAAATTGGCAGCAGCTCGTTGTTGGAGAAAATAATTTGCACTGTTGATATCCAGTGGTACTTGGTGCAGAGTTGTAGGTCCTGGGAAGGTGTCCCCCAATCTGCTCTTTGTTTTTTTTTTTAATTTTGGAATAATCTTTTCGCGTGTGGTTTGATGGAGCAGGGGAAGAGTAGATTGCTGCTGCTTTAAAAATGTGTGAAAGCCCTAATGTAGATGTTGTCTTAGGTTTCTTCTAGACTTAATTCTTGGAGTCTAGGAACAGGAGATAAAGAGTAAAGAGGTTAAATGGCATAAGCAGTAGACTCTCAGTATGGTGAAGCTGACCCTGAGAGATGAAAAAAGGATATACCTGAAAGAAAATCCCAAAGACAATGGCTTCTATGAAGGGAGCTTTGTCTCTCTCTCCTGTGAAGGACTGAAGGAAGGCTAGTAGTCCTGGGATGGCATGGTGGCTTGCTCTGTGAAGTCTTTGGGACCAGGGTCCTTCCCAGCTCCCTGCTCAGCCACCTTTAATGTGGACCAGGTAGTTATCAGCAGGGCACATTCCCTGCATGGCCCCATCATCCCCTATGCTCTGAGCTTCCTTTTCAGAGCACCCTAGCCCACCACCCTGCAAAACACCACCTGCACGCACTGTCCTCAGTGCAGACAGTGGCAATGGTTACTGGGTGCTTGCCACGTGCTGGGCACTGCTCTCTGGTCTTCCAAAGCCTGAACTCATTTGCGACTCTCAGCAGACCAGTTAATAAAAAACAGTTTTACCAACAATGTCAGGCCCTGGTCCTGTCTGGAGAACACAGGTCTGTAGGTGGAAACTGAGCTTGGGAGTATGGCAAAATGATTTGATGTTGGTTCTTAGGCAAATTAATCAGCAAATTAATCGCAAAATTGTGGCAAATATTAAAAGAGGTAGCACATACAAAACAATTAGCCCAGTGTCTGGCACATAGTGCTAACAAGTAATGAGAATACTCCCTAAGTCGAGAGTAAAAGTAATTCAGTAGTGGCTGATGAGAGGGTAGATTATTTAAGGCCCACCCAGTGCATCAGTCAAGCAAATGCACAGTGCCTGGGTGGGGTGTAGTTGCCCCTCCAGGTCCTCTCCTTCAAATGCCAGTTTTACACTTGGATCTTGGCCATAGCATTTGTTTTATTTTTTAGGAATTTAAGATATTCCTGGTGTACGTATAGCATATCAATAAACTGAGAATACTTCCATGACTTTGCCTTGTTTCTGTTTTGGGTCTGCAACATTTGGAATTATACCTATTAGAATCTCTCTAGATATGAATGTTTTATAGGCTTAGGTAAGATAGATGGGAAGGAAGGATTTTACAGATTCATAGATCTAGTCCAAATGGGAAAAAAATGAGAAAAGTCAACCAAAAGAGGAGAGAATTGAACTGTCTTCATTTGGTTTATTGGGAAGAGGGAGCATGTGTCCTTATAAAGTAGTGTAATTATCAGGCATGTCTTTTTAATTTATTTTTGACAAGCATATTAGAATCTACAGATTTAAGTTTGTAGAATCCCCTAAATTCGTCGTTTTGGGTAGCTCTGCATTTTTCCAATAACTTGACTACTTCTTAAATACTAAAAGCTTCCATATAATTTCTTCTCTACCACCAGGTCCCTATATAGGAGGACAGTGACATATGTCCCTTCTAAGAACTTTGCTACCCCAACCCCAGTTTTGAACCAATCCTGACTGAAGCAGGAAGTGAAGGAGGGCCATTAACCAACAGGACTGAACCTTCTCTGTGCCAGGCACTGTGCTGGGAACTGACTTTGTAAAGACTATACAACACAGCCCCTATCCCAGAGGACTTTGGAGACCATGGAGAAGGGATTGATTCCAAAGCCTGTACCCCTATTCTGTGACTCTTTGCACGAGGTAAGACTTCCAAGTGTTCACGGAGTTGCAAGCAGACAGGGAAATCTGTTTGTATGGACATCAGCACACACCGCTTCCTGTGACACACTCATCCTGGAGCAATTCTGATTATTGAAAAAACTTGCTAGAATCTAACCCAAGAGAAACTACATAAATACTGTGAGTGTGAAGCATTTTGCTCCAGCTAAAAGTCAAGTTTTTCCAAACGGGAAGTTACAAGAATCCCTGTTTTAAAGCTCCTGTACAATGAAGGCAATATAAAATAGCACTTTTAAAAGCAAAAGTAAAGTCACTTTAAAATAATTTAAAAACTCCTTTATTTAGACTAATCGATTGAACTTTGGTTTGAATGATTTTGGTATCAATTACATAAAATCAATTGGTTATTGGCTCAATTCAGTGGAGAAAAAAAAAACACTTCAAATGACTGAGAAGCTGTTGCTTTGTGGTTGAGAGCATCCTATTGGCTTTTTAATAACGTTCTAGAAATCATTCTTAGATTGTTGTGTCCCCTGACAAATAATGTGTAACATATTTATTAGGAACTCTGGTATATACCGCTAAAATAAATGGATGAATTTAAATGCTCTCCAGTCACGAAGAGATGGTTTCGCACACAGTGATTCAGAAAACCCTGTCTCGGGGTTGCCTGTTGGGAGTCAAACCCTTTTTCTGACCGTCACTCCCTGGGGATATTGAACAAGCTACTTCTTAGACACTGAACTAAGTCTCCGCCGCGTTCACGGCTGAAGTCCTAACCTATAGTACTTTAGAATGTTATTATATTTGGAATGAGGTCTTTTAAAAAAGTAATGATGTTAAAATTAGGTCATGAGGGTGCACCCTAATCCAGTAGAACTGGGGTGTCCTTATAAGAAGAAATTTGGACACAGACACACAGAAGACTGAGAGGACGGGAGTGAGATGGTAGCTCTCTGCAAACCAAGGAGAATGGCCTCAGGGAAGCCAAACCTGCCAACACTTTGATCTTGGACTTCAGGCTTCAGAACTGTGAGAAAATAAATTTCTCTTGTTGAAGTCCCCCAGCCTGTGATACTTTGTTGTGGCAGTCTTAGAAAACTTACACAGTACTCACTCTCTGAACTAGTTCTGCAGCCATAAAACGGGATTATAATACTTACCTCGAAGAGTTTTTATGAAGATGAAAGGAGCAGTAAATATAAAGCACCTAGAACCTTCCTGGCACAGAGCAAGACTACTCCATAAGTGAAAGCTGTTAGCAGTGTGTGCTCTCTTACCAGGTATTACACCTATTCTGTTAAAAGTGCACTAAAGGTACACCTTCCGAGTCCCTCTGAGCACTTTGCAGAGAAAGAAACTTAAATTCCACAGTGGAGCTATAAAAATAAAAAAAGTGGGCCCTCCCTGGTAGCTCAGGTCTTTAGCCTGTATCTGGGGCGCAGATCACAAAAAGTCCAAGGACCCGGCTTCATTGACCTGGGCTGAAGTAAGGAGTAACTATTGAATAAATAAAATAAATAAATGAACAACTAAATTAATAAAATGCTTCTTCCTCCTCTCTTTTCCTTCCTGCTTGCTGCCTGCTTGCCTTCATTCCTGCATGCTTCCTCTTAAAAAAAAAAAAAATCCATAAGTGCTATGCGTAGATACAAGCAACTCAGATGATTAAAAGTAAGCATTGTGATGACAACAGTTGTCAGGGGGAGAGCATAGGCCAAGATGGGGAAGGTTAGGAATAAGGATGGAGAGGTGGGCTACCTTTGCACTGAATGCCAAGACCTTTGTGTTGGCAGCAGAGAAAAGTCGTAGAAAACTTTTAAGGAGGGAGATATCGGCATATTTTATAATAGTGAGCACTGACTGAGGGAGACAGTAAGTATAAAGGGGTGAGACCAGCTTCAGACCCTTGAAATAAGCCAGAGAGTTATGTGATATATTAGAGTGCAGTTGGAAATTGTGAATACAGTAGAGAACAGAGATCCTTTAAGATATTAAGTATAAATAAGATGACTCAATTGTTTGTTACATGATCCAAGTGGGACCCAGTTTTCTTGGTTGGCCATATGGCTGAAAGGGAGTAGTGACTGTCACCAAGATCAAGAGCACAAGGTAAAAGGGAGTAGTTTTGAAAGAGATGATGATGAGTCTATTTACCTATGAAGTTCTAGGTAGAACTCTCCAAAAGTCAACGCGCCGATGTACAGCTCAGGCCTCCAGTCTGCTCTGTAGTTAGAGATCTGAGATGGTCAAGAGTCAGTGTCTGGAGAGAGAAGAGAAGAAGGAAAGGAAAGGAAAGAATCTGGGGAGGGGGTGAGCCCCAACATCTGGAAATAGGCTCATACAAGACACCAGATGGGGTAAGGCAAGAGGAGCGTCTCAGGCCTCAAGGAAGGAGAGCCTGTGGATACTGTCAGAGAAGAGCCCACCACATCCATGGAGCTGAGTAAGCTGTTGGTGGAAGGTGTGCCAGGAATTGGAAGTTCATTCACTCATGACCTCTGCCAGTTTCAAGGAAGAGCTGGGGGTGGAAAGCAGATGACAGCAAGTGAACAAAGCATGAGAAGTAAAGGCAGAATGAAGGCAGGCCACAAGTAGCTTAGTTGATTAAGACAAGTGAGAGAAAAAGAAAGAGAACAGGATTGAGGGGAAGCTTTGATACTAACAATAGTATGTTGTGGGATTGAAGACTCCATAGAGTCAAGAAATGTTGTTTGCTTGTTTGTTTGTTTTTTAATCACAGGCATACCTTGGTGGAGCAGCGGTTTAGGTCAATTGCCTCTGAAGGAGAAGGGTTCAAGTCCTGAGTCAGGAGGAAACAACCAATATAAACAACTAATGGAAATAAAATTTAAAAAATGGTTCTTCCTCCTCTCTCTTCCTGCCTGCCTGTTCACCTTCATTCCTGCCTTCACTTTTCCTTTAAAAAGGAAAAATCAGTTAACAGCCTCTGACTCTGGGTGATTGTCTGGCAGGTGAATAGCCATGCCCCGCTAACTTGTGTGTGATTTTGGAACAACCTGAACGGTTGTGATGGGTCCATAGATTGCCTATTCCACTGCTGTTGTCTCCTCTTCCTTCTTTCTAACAGAACCCAATTTTATGGTGTGCCGATTTGTCCAGCCCCATAGTGTAAGTTGTGATAATGCTAAGACAACGAATGCAGTGCTGTTTCCCTTTACCAATAACTGGTCTGGAGTGTGTATGTGACCGTCTTAGCCAATGGGGTGTTGGCTTCTAGAAAAGGTTTCCCTCTCTCCCAACAACTTACAAGACGGAGAGGAAAGTAAAGAGAAAAGGAGAAAGTCCTTTTCCTACCCTTCCCCTTCCATTCTGCTTAGGACATAAAAATAATTGTAAGGAAGCCCATCAAAGTTCTGGCTGCTCCAGCAATGATTCTTTGGATGCATTCTTAGAAAAGTCAAATTAAAAATTATTTGAAAAAACAAGTTTTTAGATGTTCCTGCTTTGAAGGTATGGAAAATAGATGTTTAGTTAACTTATTAGACATCTAACACTGACCTTGAGCAAATGATTTACTTGTATGACCTTTGTTTTCCTCATTGGTATTCTGGAAGTCAGAATAGCTACTTAGTAAGCCTGTGGCAAGAACTAAGATGGCCTATGTAAAGTGCTCAGTATATAAGTAATAATGCCAGCTTCAGTTTTCATGTCATACCCTCTAACCTCTGACTCCTACTCTCTGATGAGGAGGGCTAGGAGTAGTGGGAACTTGGATATATTACAGATAGCCAGTCTTCTCTCCAGGGGCTCCTAGGAGACCCAGGCCTCAGCCTTCATGGATCCAGGTCATCCACTGGCTTCCAGCTCCATGGTATATTTCTTCCAGTTCAACTACAACCAGCCGACTTGGGCATGTCCCCTGGTGACCTGCCTGCCAGACCACAGTCTCCAGGCTGCACAGGACTGTTAACCGGACTCAGAGGCAGTGCCCATGCCTTGTTCCTCCTCCAGCACCAGGCCTGGGGCAGTCCAGTTTCCCCAGTCTTTGCCAGCCTGTTACCAGCTTCTGGTCCTGTCTATTGCCCAGTCAACCAAATTTTCCTAGGTCCCACCCTGGGTGAGCAGGGGGCTATGGAACCAACCCCGCTTTTTGATCAGTAAGCCACAGAATAAACCCTGTGGTCAGAAGGTAACATCAATTGAATCCATACCCTTAGCTTCCTTGAGGGAAGAGAACAGGGTATCTCTATCAATCTTTGTCTGTCTTTTATTTTCAGATTAGAAGATTGTAATGAAATGAATGTGTGCTTTGCACTAAGGCAATGATGCAAATCCCAGCTTCAGCACTTAATAGCCACTTTAATTTGAGCAAGTTATTAACCTTTTTAAGCATAGCAATGATGATAATGGTACTCATTATTTATTGATTATTTATTTCTCTTTAGTGATTTATAATGTATTCAGTTACCTGATGAGGGAGATCTCATTATTCTTATTTTACAGATAAGAAGAACATTAATTAACTTGCCAAAAGTTGCAGTTAGTAAGGTGGAGGAAGTAGATCTCTTTGATTCTAACATCCAGACTCTGGGATACAATTCCTTATCTGTGAAATGTACATAATAATAGAAACCCCACTGAACCATCAAGAATAAGATAAAATGTCTGTAAAGTCCCTAATAGATGTTTTGCAAAGCGAGTTCTCTCCTGCCGCCATTCCCTTTAAAGAAATAAGCAGAGACCAGTAGGACAGCAGGCTCTCAGTAGAGATCTCTCCCTAGTGCAGATGATCCTGATATGAACTGAGTTGCAATGAGGAATAGTCGCTGGTACTTTTAAGAATCCTGGTCAGCCACTTTGAAAGAGTTCTAGCAGGTGTCAGTCCCTTTTCTGCTCAGTAATTGGACATACAGAAACACCACATCCTGCTCTTACATTCCAATGCTTATGACACCAAATGTGTGGGGATTTCTCCAACATTTACCTGTCTTCCACCTCCCCAGACAACAACTGGATGTCCTGTAATTTATCTCAATTATAACATTAACTACCTGAAGTGATTGTCAGGTGGCAGAGGTTAAGAGTTCAGTTCTGTGCAGAAGCCTCCACTTCAGATGCCAAAAGCAAGTCACTGGCCTCCTGTACTTCTGACCAACTGGCTCTGATTAGGGGGCCCCGGGACCCTATTCTTGGGTTCAGTAATTTGCTTGATTGACTGAAAAAGCTCAGGAAAACAGTTTACTTCTATTACAGTCATTATAAAGGTTACAACTCAGGAAGAGCCACATGGAAGCGATGCAGAAGACGAGGATGGAGTTGAGTGTGGAGCTCCCATGCCCTCCTCTGATGAGCCTCCCTCATTTGGAGAACTTGTGTTTACCAACCCAGAAGCTCTCTGAACCACACAGTTTAGGGAGTTTTATGAAGGTCTACTTATGTAGGCATAATTGATCAAATCATTAACAGACCATAGGTGATTGAACTCTACCTCCAGCCTCTCCCCTCCCCCAGAGGTCCAGAGGTGGGGCTGAAAGTGCCAACCTCTAATCTCCTTGTTGGTCTCTCAGGCTCCCATCCTGAAATTATCTTGAAACTCCTCCACCAAGTCATCTCTGGTATACCACCAAAAAGCACTCTCATCACAGAGGAGATTCCAAAGGTTTTAGAAGATCTTGTGCCAGGAGCCAGGGACAAAGACCAAGCATATAATTCTCACTGTATCAAAACATCACACACCAGCACTGTGCATGAGAATGATGGCTGTCTCAGAGGACAACCAAACTAGTGGGGTTGGGATGCAGACTGTTTAGCCTGGTCTAGGGGGAAGAGGAGAATTTAGATGCCAATCCTGTGTGAAGTTCCTCAGAGCTGACTCAAGTCTATAATTTAAAACCACACATAAAATTACTTTTTTGAGAAAAACTCAAAATTACTGAATTGAAACTTCTTTCTAAAATGTGAGAGCAAAGTGCTCCCAGATCCACCCACACTCTGGTCTTCTCCATCTTCTTTTATAATCATTTAGAAGTTTGTTGCCCTCCCTGGCCCCCTGAGTTGTGCCTTTCCTGGCACTGTTAAAAACAGCATCATTTGGAATAAGGTTTTTCCTTTCTCTTTTGGTCTATGTAAATGGTCTGTGGGTTTATTTCATCCCAGATATTTTTCCTCTAACTTGCCATTCATAAGAAACCCAGAATTATTTTTAAACATGATTTGGGGGCTTCCAAGTAAAACAAATATCCTAATTGACTGTGGGTTCCTAAGTAACAAGTCCATGCTTGGTGGTGGGAAGAACAGAAAACAAAGGTTAATAGGGCCAGGCTGGAGACAGAGTAAGGTCTCAGAACTTCACTCTGTTGGCCTGCCTGCCTTCCCCTTCTCTCTTTTCTGCTTCTTGAACTTTGTTATGGACTGAATCTTTGTGCCTCCCCTCTCTCCATTCCTGTGTTGAAGCTTTAATCTTCCATGGGATTATATTTGGAGAAAGGGTCTCTATGGAGGTCATTAAGGCAAAATGAGGTCAAAATGAGGCAAAATTAGGCAAAATAGGACTCTGATCCCATAGAATTAATGTCCTTCTAAGAAGAGACACAAGAGACTTAACTCTCTCTCTCTTCACACATACTCAGAAGAAGGCCATGGGAAGGCAAAGCAGTCATCTACAAGCCAGAAAGGACACTCTCACCAGAAAATGAACCCTGGACACTCTCACCAGAAAATGAACCCTGCTAGACCTTGATCTGAGACTTCCAGCCTCCAGAACTGTGAGAAAATAAAGTTCTGCTGTTTAAGCCACATGTCGCATTTTGTTATGAACACCCTAGCTGACTAATACAGGCATCAACCCAGAGCTCTTTGGCAGCCCCTGAGGTGTCCTTGAGTACCTCACTTCTATCCTTTGAAGCACATCATGTCTTCTGTTGAATTTTGTCGATGCCCTTTCCCTAGGATCTAATCTGATAGTGATTCATACTAAGATAACACCAAACATACCACCCTCCCAGATAATACATGAGACCCTTTGTGTTTTAACGCATTGGCTCAATTCTGACTGCACTTTGAATAATCAGAAAAATTTATAAAAATACAGATTTCCAAATCTGACCCATCCCAGATCTGGGAGTAATGCCCTCGAAATAGGATTTTTAATTTTAATTAAAACTTATTAATCTTATTTATTTAAATTCAATATTTATTAAGGTAACTTTGATTTATAAAATAATATAAACCCATATGCGCAGGTTCCCCATTCCTCGAATATATGACAACAACCCTGCCCACCATCAAACTACCCAAAGTCCTCCATCATCATCCTTTGGACGCCACCACCACTTGCCACCACCTCCCACCTCATTCCAACTGGTAAACTCATTTCTATTATTAATGTCCAAGGACTGTTTTTCATTTAGTCTGCTCCTTTGCTTTGTTTCTTTATATTACACATAATGAGTGACATCATCTGGTATTTGTGTTACTTGCCTTTCTCCTTTTGACTTATTTCACTTAGCATTATCCCCTCAGTTCCATTCATGTTGTTGCAAATGACAGGATTTCATCGTTGTTAGGGCTGTGTACTACGTACTAGGACTTTGCACTATTTTATACATGGATAATGTGTGTGTGGTATGTATGTTATGCACCACATCTTCTTTAGCCATCATCTGATGATGGGTACTTAGGTAGTTCCTAAATCTTGGCTATCGTAAATAGTAAGCAATTGTAACAAAGCTTATGTAAATAATGCTGTGATAAACATGGGAGTGCATACAACTCTATGAACTAGTATTTTTGTGTCTTTTGGGTAAATACAAGTGGGATGACAATATATATGAGATTTCCATTCTAAATTTTTTGGGGAATCTCCATACTGCTTTCCATAGGGTTTCAGCAATTTATACTCCCACTGAGAGGGTAAAAAGTGTCCCCTTTTCTTTGTATCTTCACCAATATTTGTTGTTTCCAGACTTTTGGATAACAGCCAATCTCATAGGTGTTGGGTGAAATCTCACTGTTTTGTTTCGCATTTCCCTAATAACAAGTGAGCAAGAACATTTTTCCACGTGCCTGGTGGTCATCTGAATGTCTTCTGTGGATAAATGTTTATCTATTTCTTCTGCCCGTTTTTAATTGAGCTGTTTTTCTGTTGAGTTTTATGAGATTTTTTTAAATGTATTTTGTATATTAAGTCCATGTCAAATGTACGATATGCAAACATTCAGTAGGCTGTCTTTTTGCTTTGGTGACAGTTTCTTTTGCTGTACAGGAGTTTTTTATTTTGATGTAGTTTCATTCGTTTATTTATTTTTTGTTTCCCTTGCCACTGGAGTTGAGTCTCCAAAACCTCTCTAAGGTTGATGTTCCGGGAACATCTAAATCATTTTGGATGTATTTTGGTATGGTGTCAGAGAGTGGTCTAGATTAAAATTTTGCATGTGACTGTCCAATTTCCCTGATAACATTTGTTAAAAAACTTTTCTTTCTCCATCAAATACTATTGGCTTCTTTATAGTAAATTAACTGAAAATATATTAGTGAATCTATTTCTATTGATTCAGTTGTATTCACTGTTCTGTGTCTGTCTTTTTATTCCAGTTCGCTACAGTTTGATCACTGTCACTTTGTAGAATATCTCAAGACCTGGTAGTGTGATATCTCCAGTTTTGTTCTTTTTTCTCATGATTGAAATGGCTATTTGGGGTGTTTTGTGATTCCATACACATTTAAAAAGGGTTTTGTCCTATTTCCTTGAAAATTGCCAGTGCAATTATAATGGGGGTTGTATTAAAACTGTATATTGCTTTAGCTAAAATAGCCAGTCTAACAATGTTAATTCTTCGCAGCCATGAACATGGTATATCATTCCATCTCTTTGTAACTTCCTCTATTTACTTTAAGAAAGTGTTGTAATGGGCACACCCTGGTGGAGTAAAGGTTAAGTCAGCCACCTCCAAAGGAGCACAATTCATGTACATCCTGGGTTCATTTTCAGGTTCTGAGGGAACAACTAAATAAAAATAAATAAAATGCCTCTTCCTTCTCTCTATTCTGTCTGCCTGCCTGCTCGTTTTCATTCCTGCATGAAGCTTTCCTTAAAAAAAAAAAAAAAAAAAGCAAAAGAAAGACATAATTTCCATTGTATCAGCTCTTTGTTAAGCATATTCCAAGGTATTTAATTATTTTTATTTCTATTGTAAATGGGATTTGTTTTCTTGATTTAATTATCTTTTATTGCTTGAATATAAAAATGAAACAGATTTTTATATATTGGTTTTGTAGCCTGACATGTTACTGAACTCATTGATTAATTCTAGTGGTTTTTTTGATGGAGTTTTAGGGTTTTCTACATATATTATCCAGTCATCTGCAAGGAGTGATAGTTTTGCTTCCACTTTTCCAATTTTGACTCCTTTTATTTCTTCTTCTTGCTAGTTGTTTTGGCTAAGACTCCAAGTATGATATTAAAGAACAATGGTGAGAGTGGACAGCCTTGTCTTATTCCTGATCTTAGAAGAAATGCTGTCAGCTTTTAACGACTGTGTGCGCTGTTGACTGGTTTTATCATATATGGTCTTTACTATGCTGAAATATGTACCTCCTATCCCCACTTTATGTAGAGTTTTATCATAAGTAGGTGCTGGATCTCATCAAAAGCTTTCTCTGCATCTGCTGATATGATCATAGAATTATTTCTCCTTGCTCTTGTTGATGTGGTGTATTGCATTAATAGATTTATATATGTCGAAACATCCTTGCATATCTGGGATTAATTTCATTTGGTTATAATGAATGATCCTTTTGTTGTAGTATAGACTTTGATTTGTTAATATTTTTGTTGAAGAATTTTTGTCAGACTTCTTCAGAGATAGCGATCTGTAATTTTCTTTCTTGTGACATCCTTATCTGCTTTTGGTATCAATATAATGTTTGTCTCATAGAAAGTGTTTGGAAGCATTTCCTGTTCTTTAAATTTTTGGAAAAGTTTGAGAAGAGCAGGTGTTAATTCTTAACTGAAGGTTTGGTAAAACTCACTAGCCAAACTGTGTGATCCTGGACTTTCATTTTTGAGAAGACAGATTACTTCTTCAATTTGCTTGCTGGTAATAGTCTTATTCAGGTTTTCCATTTCTTCCTTGTTCAGTCTTGGTAAAATGTACATTTCAATGATCATGTCCATGTCTTCGAGGTTGTTCAATTTATTGGCATATAGCTGTTCATAGAGTCTCGTGAGGTTTTTATTTCTGAAGTAGCCACTGCAAATTCTCCCCTTTCGTTTCTGATTTTAGTTATGAGAGTTTTCTCCTTTTTTGTTGGTGAGCCTAGCCAAAGTTTTGTCAATTTTGTTTATTTTTTTCTGAAACCAGCCTTGGTTTCATTGAGTTTGTGAATTGTCCTTTGATATACATTTCATTTATTTCTGCTCAAATTTTTATTATTTTATCCCTTCAATTTTCTTTTTCTAGCTTCTTTGGATGTAGGGTTAGACTGTTTATTTGCAATTTTTCTTGTTTCTTGAGGCAGGCCTGGATTGCAATAAACTTTCCTCTTAGTACCACTTTTGCTGTATTCCGTATTTCGGGTAGCTTGTGTTTTCATCATAGTTTGTCTACAAGTACTTTTTTTTTTTTTTTTTTTTTAAAGAAAAGGTGCAGGCAGGAATGAAGGCAAATAGGCAGATAAGCAGGAAGAGACAGAAGGAAGTTGTTCACACAGGTTGCTTCTCCCTGAGTCTGGGATACAAACCCAGGGGTATTTGGCTTGCTACTTTGGAGGTGACTGATGTAACCGCTGGTCTACCAGAGTGTGCCTCCAAGTGCTTTTTAAGTACTCCTTTGATTTCCAGTTTTACTCAAGAGTCAATCAGAAACTTGTTGTTTAGCCTCTATGTACTTTGGAATCTTCCAGCTTTTTTTTGTGGTTGATCAAGAAGATACTTGTATGGTTTCAATCTTTGTAAATTTGAGACATGTTTTGTTTCCCAACATATGGTCTAGCCTTGCGAATGTTCCATGAGCATGTGAGAAAATTTTGAATACTACAGTTGTCGGATGAAGTGTTTGGTATATGTCTATTAAACCCATCTATTCTAATTTGTCATTTAAAGCTATTGTTTCTCTGCCAAGTTTCTGCCTGGTTGATCTGTCAATTGTTGTAAGTGTCCTATTATTATTGTATTGCTATTGTATTCTATTATTATTGTATTGTCAGTGTCTCCCTTTAGTTCTGCTAATAGTTATTTTATGCATTTTGATGCTGCTTCATTTGATAAGTATATATTAATGAGTTTTATCTTCTTGCTTAATCATTATATAGTTTCTATCCTTTTTATTTTCTTTAGTTGGAGTCTATTTTATTTTATAGAATTATGGTGGTACCTCCTTTCTCTCTTCTTTTTTTTCTGGTTACCATTTGACTATAGGATTGTCTTCCAATAATGACTTTGAGCTTATGTTTATCTTTTGAATGTGGATTAGTCTCCTGAATGCAGCATAAATGTAGGTTATGTTTCTAAATCCATTCAGCCACTGTGTCTTTTGATTGTTGAGTTCAATTCATTAATATTTAGTGTGATTATTGATATGTAATTCTTTACTTTTCACACTTCTCTTTCTTTTCGTACGTGATTTGAAAGCAGTTTTATTGTTTGATTTCCCTTTTTATTTTATTCTTTGTTTTTTCCCTGAAATTATGTTTTGAGGTTACCCTAGTGTTTACATAAACATTTCCATGCTTACAACCTATTTTTACTTGAAAGCAGGTTAGTCTTGTGCTCATTCTAACAGTCTACATTTTTGCTTCCTTCCCACATTTTATATTTTGATGTCTTGCTACTTTTAAGTTGAGTTTCTTTTATTTTATAAAATTCCCTTTTGTGTTTCTTGTAAAGCTTATGTGGTAATGATTTCCTCTAACTTTTGCTTGTCTCTAAAGCTCTTTATCATTCCTTCAATTCTAAGTGATACTCTAGCAGGGTAGAATTGTCTTTATCAGAAACCTTTTCCTTTTCTTTCAGCATTTTGACTATATCATGCCAGTCCCTTCTGAACATTGAAATTTCAGTTGAGAAATTTGCCAATAGTCTTATGCAGGCTCCTTTGAATGTGACTTGTTTTTCTCTAGCTGCTTTTAAAATTCTCTCTTTACCTTGTATTTTTGACATTTCAGTGACAATGTGTCTTGCTGTATGTCTGTTTGTGATTCTTTTGTTTAGAATTCATTGACCTTCCTGGATCTGGACGTCTGCTTCCTTCCTCAGGTTAGAGAAATTCTCAGTATTATTTCTTCAAATACAGTTTCTGCACTCTTCTTTCTCTTTTCTCCTGTGATGTGAACTACATTTCTCTTGATGTTATACCATAGGTCTCATGTGCTGCCTTAATTTCTTTTAATTCTTCTTTCTCTTTGAGGATTTTCTTGGGTGCATTTCACTGCCTTATCTTCTACCTCACTGATTCAATTAGAGAGTTATTCCATTCTGTTGTTGAGCCCCTCTATTGTATTCTTTAGCTCAATGAATTCTGTTTGGAACTGCCTCATTATTTCTCTATCTTTTTTGCAGTTCTCATTTTGTTTCTACATTGTTTTCCTGATTTCAGTGAGTATCATTAAAACCATCACTTTGAAGTCTTTATCAGGTAGTTTACTTAAGCTGTGTATTCAGCTTTTCCCTCAGGGTTTGTTTTGGTCCATCATTTCACCTATCTATCATTTTGATCTGTTTGTTATTCTGTGTTTATTTCTAAGGGTTAGGCATCCCTGAAATAAAGGCCTTATGTTAGGCTGTCAAATTACGCTACATAGACCTGGATCTTGGTCTTGAATACTTGACTTTGTTTAGTTATGTGGTCTTAATACTTGTTGGATTCAGAGAAGTTTTAAAGTGAATCTTGTGTTGAAACCTGTGAGTCCTGCCTAGAGGGTTGTAGTTGGCATGGAAAATGCAGAGTTTTTCCCCATAGTCAGAGGCATGAACAATAAAGCACATGGGGAGAGACCCAAGTTTTGTGGGCCCAGTCTGCCAGCAGTCCATAGTCCCAACACAGACCAGAAGGGAGAGACTTAGCAGTTGTTCTTAGTGGAGCATCCACACTTATGGGAGTCCCTCAGTCTTTCACGGGAGTGGCAGTCCTAGAAGAGGACAGCAGACATGTCCTGGGTCCTGGTTGTGGAATTTCAGTAACTATCAAGCAGATAGGAATCTACTTTGCTGTAGCCTCAG
The DNA here is from genome assembly GCA_004363575.1 of Solenodon paradoxus. Lineage (NCBI taxonomy): Eukaryota > Metazoa > Chordata > Mammalia > Eulipotyphla > Solenodontidae > Solenodon > Solenodon paradoxus. The sequence goes on along the minus strand of RJWH01000360.1, from coordinate 646,643 downwards.
GCTTGCCAGAGCTGCCATTTGATGGAATCCTATTATTTTACCTGTGAGAGGGGTAGAATGGAATGCTACTTGCCAGGAAACAGTCAACTATCTACTCCAGTGCTGCTGATCTGGCTGTCTGTCTCTGGCTCTCTGCAGAAAGGCACCTGTGTCAACCATTCCATACCACTGTCTAATGGTGGAGCTGGTGGGCATTCCCCTCATGGCACCCCCATCTCTTTCCCACAATGGCAGTTTCCAGTACAAGTACTGTGAGGAAGCAATGTTTCAGTTTACAGAAATGCTAGCTCTCTTTTCACCCTGTGCAAACTCCTGGCTAAGACTCAGTGACTTAAAACCAATTCTCAAACATGGGAGCACCCGAGGAGAAAGCCCTTTAGCTCTAGCAAAGTGTGTTTTTTTTTTGTCTCTCCCCATGGCCTCGAAGTCTCTGAACAGGGTGGTGTGACACCAAGATAAATTGGCTTCTTCTACCTTTTATGGAGGAGTATGTCCCCTCTCTTTATGGGCATGTTGGTCCTCTTTCTTCTCAAGGATTGTAGTTGCCAAGTAAGCTGGCTGTGGGGAGAAGGCTAGATTGAAATATAATAATCCATCATCTTAGCTGCACTCCTTTGAGGATCTGTCTCATCTTATTTCTATGGAGATAAAATTGACATATCATAGACACATTTTTATTTTTGAAGAAATTTTTCTCTGTTTCCCTTCAGCCCATTTGCTTTGACTTTGGTCAGGAACTTGAGAAATGTGAATTTTAAATAATTAGTTTTAAGTTTTTTAATGTAGAGGTCACACATAGCTTTTGTTTTTGTTGTTGTTATTATGAACAATATAGAAAAAGAAGCAATCTAGAGACATTTTAAGTGAAAAGTAAAAAGTCCCCCCTCCAACACTGTTAGCAGTTTTACATGTCTCGTTTCATAAGTTGTCTGTATGTATTTTGCCAAATCATACATGGTTCTTTCTTTCTCACATGCAATCAATCAGATGATCACTCTTACTTTTTTCTGTTTGTTGCTAGTAAATATTAGAGAACCATTTATATCACTACAGACTTCCTTCCTAAGGTTTGTATCACATTGCTCCTATGAAGCTCATTGGTTGAAGAGGGTCTGCTGGACAGTTTGCTTATACATAGAAGGGAAACTGAGTGCTGTCTAGAATGTTCTTTAACTTCAAGATTCTCTTAAGAAAATGAGAATATTTATCATTTGAAAGGGAAACTTTTTCACACATTGTACTGGGATTGGCTGCCTGTTTGTGTAAAAATGCCTCCTCTGAAAACTAAGTTCTTCTGTTGAGCATCTTGAGGTGCCTTTTTGTCTAGGAGCTAATCTGAACGATGGTCTATAAGATAACACCATGGCATAGTACTCCCCTCAGGCAATACTTTTAAGAAAGCCTGTGCAAGTAATAGGAGACTGTGTGCATTTTGGAGAAGAATTTCAAATGAACCTAGCTCTCTGAAATGCTCCATTCACTCTGCATGGGCCTCTGGACACACTAGGGGGCTGGGGAAGGTTAAGCTAAGGTTAGGTTAACCTAAATTCTTCCTCAATATGAACAAAGGAAAGAAAGGGTCCGTCTCAAGGGGACTGTTTTGAGAATGAACCTGTAACTTCACAAAAAGACTAGAACAAGGGCGAATTTCTTTGATTCCTTTGATAATTAAACTAATAATCTCGTTACTCATAATGTAAGAGGAGTTCCCCTCTGAAGTTTTGGGCTGTTTTCATCATCATACTTTCCTGTGTAACAATGAGTCAACCTGGAAAAAAAAACAACCGTCCCTCCAGCCACGGTTCTGTCACTATCTTGGCATATGATGTTAGATTGTTCTTTTAACCTAACTGGGTACTGGCTTCTTTACCTATGGAATGAAGCAAATGAGTTAGATGATTTTTAAGGTCCTTTCTGACTTTAAAATTCTAAGTTACATGTTTATGACCATACACAAACTACATAGGAAACTGAGGGAAAAAAAAAAAAAGCAAACGAATTCAATTTGGGAAACAGGTGGTAAAACCCTATTACTCACTGAAGTGCTTCCTTATTTACACTGTTGTTTTCCTGACTTGGGTAGCTCTTCTCCTTTCAAATCTTTCTGTAACTATGGAGATTTAGAGCATTTGCCCTTGATGGTTTAAGCTTGATTTCTCCAGAATTGCCACTACCCTACCACTTACTTCGCGAGGATATTATCCAATTCGATAAATTGTGATCCGATGTCTTGTAAGTCTATAAACTAACTGCACCAAGAATGGTATTTTAGAAAGCAAATGAATTTCAGAAAGAGATACTTTCATTTGAATTCTGCCTTGCCAGGATTTGGTTACAAATAGAAATGCTTTTTGGTTAAGTTAAACAAAAGAGGAATTTATGTGAGGAACAGAGGTAATTCATGAAATAACTGGGTGGTTGGAGACCCTGGCAGCACCAAAAGGGAGCGGCCCATGGCCAACTTGGGGTGCGGGTGATGGGTGCTAGTCGTTGTGGTTCAGGGCCACCTCCTATAATCACTAACTGACTTTGTGTTGTGACTTGTCTTCCTAAAGGGTCAAATTTTAGAGCAACCAGAGAATTGCAAAAGAGACTGTCTTCCCTTTCAGCATGGTTTCCATAGTGGCTGGGTCCTCCTACCACTTACCTTTATGTTCCTTCTAAAAAAAGAAGTATATGCACAATCGACATCCAGGGACAAAGGAAAAGAACCTCGATTCTTACAATGCATCATATAAAAAAAATTAAGTTGAGTTGGACCACTGACCTAGAAGAAAGAATAGAATAAGCATATCCAGATGCTAAGCAACCAGAAAGGTGAATGTCTACCACATGCCTCTGTCAGCTACTACCACTACTGCCAGCTGAGTGACCTTGGAAAGATGAGGAAGAAGAGAGTACCCATCTTCGAGGGCACTTGTGTGGAATCTGTGTAAGATTGCAGCCAGGCCCTGATGCTGTTTTTTCCACCCTTCTGTTCTCTTGAACCTGCCCTGGAGTTGTACATTCCTGGACTCCCAGGTATTTCTCATTCGTTAGTGGCACTCCCAGCCTCCAGGTGTCTTTCTACTGGAAGGAGGGAAGGACGGAGGGAGCAGGGAGTGAAGGGAGGGATCCTTTTAAAAGCTCTTGGGTCTTGCAAGTTTGAAAGCCTTGACATTCCGCTTCCCCTGGGAGCTTTGCGTAGCTGTAAGGGCCTCCCATGCAGTGACATATTAGAGAAACATATGTAGGGGTTCTCCTGAGATACCCCCAAGAGCTCCCAAAAATATCTCTGGTGAAATCTATGTGCGGGAGTGCTGGAGGCCTCATGTCAGTGAGTGGGAGGCAGGGACTGTGACATCTGTTAATGTGGATGCATTTGTCCTTCTGGCTGCTGGGGCCTGAGAGAGTGTGGGATACACATACATCCTCACATTGGATTCTCATTACATGTTCCTGAGGTCTGCAGAGCAAGTTACTAGGAGGAACTGAGGAAGAAACTGAGACTCATGAAATAAGAAAGACTCACTGAGACCACAGCTGGGACCCTGGGGGTTTGTTTTCCTGATCCTGAGCCCAGCATCCTTTCCACCATGCAGCACTTTTCCTTTGTTGATACCTCCATTATTAGAACACCTGGATATTCTTAGCTAACAATGGACAGCATAAATAAACACAGGGCCATTTCCCCACACTTCCGCACAGATCCACTGCAGATGGCAGAGTCCTTTCTCTAAAAGCACTGCATGAAAAGGCGTTTCACAGAGGAGAGAGAGCTTTATCATTAATCGCTGTGTAAGAGCAGGGGATGGAATGTTCTCCAAGGAAGACAGGCAGCCCAGATTGGCTGTCAGTAGACCCCCAGTAATGGAAAGTCAGGGCTGCCATTCCAGGCCTGGGTGGAGGGCTTCTGTGGAGCCAGGGAGCAGGTGTTTGGACTCAGTCCCCCAGGGAGAGCACCGTCTGCTACTGTCCCCTGCAGAAACCGGACTGACGCTCTGAGTGCCTTATTATCAGGCCAGGATACTGCCCTGGCCTCGAGGCCTTGGCCAAGGTGGAGGAAGAGGGCAGCTGCCTGCAAGGCTGGTCTGGAATTCTCCATGCATTTACTGAGCCAAGAACAAGGATCAAAAATAGAGCCTGGAAGACAGAAGAGGTCAGAGGTTAACAGATAACTTCTGTCTGAGACTGGACGCTTGGAGTAGAATTGAGGTACTGAGGGCTAGTGTCAAGAGGCAATAGGAATGAGGAATAAGGTGGAGGGTCCCTCTTGTAGGACCCTTGTGTCCTAGCAGAAGGTGAACGATCAAGGACTATTTGTTGAAGCAATTAATAGTTCAGCAACTCAGGATGGTCTTTTAGGGGTGGGAGTGGCCTGTAAACTTGGCCACAGTTGGCAGGGTGGTCTGTGTAACAGCCCCTAGGGCCTCCTAAAACCCAGTGTCAAAGCTTCTCTGTCTGCAAGCCTAGCGGTCTTCCCCTCCACTGTTTTTCGCTCTGCCACAGGGGCCTCTCATGAAGTGCAGTCATCCCCACAGAAAGGGTACCTTAGCAGGCCTTCATTTGTCAGCCAAAAAGGGAAAAGAGAACATTTGGCTGATACTATGAAATATTGACTCCAACAGGCTAGAAAGCATGTTTTAAATGAAGAGAGAGAAGCAAAAGAAAAGTTGGATTTGCTCAATTATTCTTGAAAAGTAAGGTTGATCCTTATTGATTTGTTTAGATATAAAGCTTTAGAAAACAATCTGTGTTTTAGAAACAGGACCTTCATGTTGTCACTCTGAAGGCATGTTTTCAATTCATGGAAGTGATGACTTCAGTTGGGGATGGGGGTAGGCAGAGCCAGACAGAAGCTCTGGTTGCAGCCCCCTCGCCTTCACTGCTAGAGTCTCTGACCCCTGGTGGTTACTGGGTCCCTGACAGCCCTCAGGGATGCCCTCTGGCTGACTGGGCCAGTTTCTTTTAGCTCTCAGCTCTCTTGGTCTTTTTTATTTTAATATCACACTATCCCTTGGGGGCCTGTCAGCCAGGCCCATCCCTGGAAAAGGGATTCTCTGACCACTGACCTCAGCTTCCTTCTTTTCTCTTTCTTTCCTTTCCTCCTTCTGTATAAAATGACACAGTTGGACTGGAGCAACTCCAAGTCCCTTTCTGCTCTAACTGCCACAAAGTTCTAATGAAGGTGGCCATTGAGATATTTGGGCAGGGACCCCTCCCTGAAACCACCAAGGGAGGTGTGTGGTGATGCCACGGGCTCCATACACACAGCTTTTCTCCTACCAGGAGAGCTGAGATGGCTTTTTGGACAAAGTTAGAAAGCTAAAAGAACCAGACAGGGAGCCATGGAAAATAAAGGCAGGACAGAAGGCAAGCATTCAAGGACCAACTTGCCATTCTCGGGCATGCCCATCAGACACAGGGCTGTTTGGGAAGGGAATTTGTCATCCTGTTCTCTCAGACTTACAAGCAACTCATTGTTCTCAGAAAACAGCAGCTGCTTCTAGGGTGCTTTCAGCGTTCGGGTGTGACAACTCAAAGGAGTTAGTTTTCAGTTGAGGCAGGAGGTCTTCCCTTAATAGGGAAGGGGGAGTCACCCTGGGCAAAGTATTAGTTATCTGTTGCTGCTATAACAAGTCACTACAAATGTAGTGACTTCGAACAACACAGTTTGTTACTACTCTGTTCTGTAGGTCAGAGGTCGGACACAAGTCCCCGCATGGTCACAGGACCTGCTTTCCCGAGACGATAGGAGAAAAACTTTTTCTTGTTCATGCATTTGGCAGAACTCAGTTCCATGAGGTTGTAGGACTGAAATTTCCTTGTTGATTATCAGCTGGGGGCTGCTCTTAGCAGCCGGAACCCTCCCTCTGGATCTTCTATATAATCCCTTACATCTCAGAACTGACAACAGGACACCTTCTCAGCTACCCTCTTTGATTTTTCTCCTCTTGTCACATCTTCCCTCTGATCACAGAGGAGAATAGTTCTCCTCCTCTTTTAAGGACTCAGTGTGATGAGGTTGGGCTCATCCAGAGAAACCTAATCAATTTCCTCATCACAAAATCCTTAACCCATTCTCAATATCCTTTCTGCCATGCAAGGTAACATTCACAGGTTCTGGGGATTAGGGTGTAGGCATATTTCCATAGTCTTCCTCCCACAGTCAGGTCAGGCTATGTTATTTGTTGAACCTCTGCTAGATGTTAAAAGAGGACAGCCAACCTCTTGTGCATGTTGAGAGACAGAATTTTGTATACTGCAGCAACCCGGTGCCAGCAGGGCATTGTGCAAAGTGAGACTATTGTCTCAGGCACTTTGTGGTCGTGCCATCAGATTCACTGAGTAATAAATGTTCACACAGCTTTGGGAATTACAATTATGCAGGCTAGCTCATAAAATGATTTTTTTTTTAACGAGATCTGACACAAATGGAACTCACCTAGCCTGCTTTTCCCGTTCTAGCTTTATAGGCATAGTCAGGACCCTTCTGGAACTTAATTTACTGCCAACACCCCGCCCCTCTTTCCACTAGTGTGGGTTGGTCCCTTTTAGCCTCTGACTTACTGGTTGAGTCCGCAAAGGCCCTGTTGACATGACCTGAACTCCTCTTGTGCACTCACACTTGCTGTGACCGATCCTGCAATGCTCCCCAACACCTTCCCTGGGGGCCTTTTCTGGGAGCCTAGCAATTCCTTCCAATCTGCCTTCTGTGCCCGCCCTGTCTGCTCAAAGTGCATGTGAGGACATCATATGAGAGCTGTGGGAAATGCAGAATCTCAGGGTCCACACCAGACCCACTGAAGCCAAATCTGCTTTTTAATTCAGTCTCAGGGGATCCATAGTACTTTAAAGTTTGGGCAGTATTGGGTAAGAGCCTGCTGGTAGCTGTTCTTCTGTGAAGCCTTTCCTGTCTGCCCAGACCCAGCTCAATAAGCTCTTCTTCCAACTCCCACTGTGCCTCTTGTTGAACTTCTTTGATAAGAAGGGAGCATATCTGGATGTAAAAAGGGAATTTTCCTGTTGTCTAGAAATTTCAGCAGAGGCCTCAAAGTCAGAAAACAAAATAGTTGGTGCCAAGAAACCACCCTATTCACATGAGGTGCTGAGACCCCCATGCAGGATCAGTTCAAGAATGAAAATTCCGGTCATCGTTAGCCCTTCCCCACACCTAGACAAGTCGAGTAGGGTTTCTTTGGAGAAGGCTGACTGAGGCCTGAGTGCTCCCGCCTCCCTACCATGCCCATTCCCCTTCCATGGGGCCGGGAATGTGCTGCCCCCTCACTCTAGGGAAGTGGGAAGGGCATCAGTGGGGCTTTCCTTGTACCTTTAAGTGTTTGGGGAATGTGAGGGCTGGTCTGAGAAATCAGGATGCCTTATCCCAGAGGGCAGCGGGGCAGAGGTATGCGGTTCCCATGGGCCAGATGTGGGTCACAGTGGGAGACTGCGTGGAGCCTCCTTGAAATGGGTCCCAACCCAAAGGGCTGCCTAGGGTTGCACAGGTGGGGGTGATAAAGGAGTGTGGCAAAGAGATGGGCTGCTGGAAAATAGAAGGCTACTGTCTCCTGCCCGACATGCACCTGCCAGCCTCATAGTGAAAATTATAGTTGGGATAGCGTTGGCAGATTGGACAATAAAAATATTGATCTTAGAACTGGAATTTCAGATAAGCAAGTGATGAATTTTCAGTATAAGTATGTTAATGCAATATTTGAGATATACCAAAAAGAAATCTTTATTGTTTATCTGAGCTTCAAAAGCAGCTGAACATTCTGTATTTTATCTGGCAGCCCTAAGCTGGAAACTTTGAACCAGACCTTGTGTGGCTTCCCCAGGAATCCACAGAAGTGCCTTAAATAGAAGTTAGCTATTGAGCCCTAATGTCAGCTCATTACTGAAGTAGTCATTAAGAGCCTTTCTGCATCTTTATTCTTGTCCCTCCTCCCTTGCCCACTGGCCACCCCACTAGCCCCTTGGCTAGTGCAAGGGAGGTGGAAAGAGGGCTTAGGGAGATGACAACACCCTTGTCCCTCCACCACTGCAGGTTTCTGAGCTAGAGGAGGGAGACACTTGAGATTTAAGTGAAATTGAGCATTTTGGTTGTTATCTGGTCCAGACTGCTACTATTCCTGTGACTTAAAGGGACTGATCTCTGATGTTTGCTTAAGATGTGACAGGGGTGAGGAAAGAAGCAGACCTTGGGCCAGGCTGAAAAGAAAGTGGGTGACAGAATGGAGTTGCTTTGGGAAAACACCCTGCCGAGTAGAGCTGGTTCACAGATGGTTTTCTTGTTTGCCCATCCAGCCCTCTCACTGGCATCTAATCTTCCATCTGTGACCCCTGTACCTGGCAGATGTAGTAGATGCTTAGTAAAGTTTGGAGTATTCACTGTTGAAAAACATCAGCGAATAGACCTGTTTTTTTCACCTCACTCAGAACCTAAGGAGAGAGAGCCTTTCTGGCATTGTGCAATCCTTCCAAAAGGTCCTTTAACTGTGGGAGGTCTTGTTACAAAACATGCCAGGAGTGATGATGGAAATAAGATAAATGGGATTTGGAATCTTCTCAAAGAACAATTGTGGGCTCTTATGTTCATAGTAATGGCAGATACAGGTTTTGGGGGACTTACAGTTTATGTAAATTGGGGCCCTTTCTGAGAAAAAGAGTATCAAATTATAAAGCAAATTCTGGTGTAAATGTGAATGTTAACTTACATTTATTAGGAGAAATGACAACAAATTATCAATTTTAGAAAGCTAACAAATACCACTGACATCATGAAATCCAGAAAAAGTAACAATTTGCAATGGTTAGCTATTGGATATTGATCTAACATGCTTTATTTTCCCTACATTTTTGGGTTATTTTAAACCTACATTTGTTGGTCATTGTCCTTGCAGTGTGGTCTGTTATGAGCCTATGCACCCTTGTTGGTGTCAGTATGTTGTTGCCAGATCATTCATGTGACTTATCTTCTTCATTAAATTGGGTTATTCAAATAATTTATTTACACTACAAATGAATTATGCTGAAGTAGCTCTTCCTCTTAATGAAATACTGCTTTTGGCTTGCTCTGACTCTCAAAAGCCTTGTTTCTTCTTTGTCATTTTCATCACTTATGTTTTCTTAGTTGTGATTCTTTTCCTTAACTTCACACTTTTGTTCATCAGACTTTTTTAGCTTCTGTTGTGATAGAACAAGAGAGTTTTCACTAGACCAAACAAAGGAACAGATGACACAAAACCAGCACTTGGACACTAGCAATAGAACTGAGGTTACCGATAAGAAATGGGATGTGGGGTGGGGAGAAGAGGCAAATAGTGGCAGAGCCCACTGGACACTGGTGAAGAACGCTTGGTGGTTTGGTGGAGGGCAGGGTGCAGTGACATATATATATATGAGGAGTGGGGAACCCATACATGTGAGTTTATTTAATGTGGAAAACTAAAAGTAACTGGAAATAATTAAATAATTTCAACATTTTGAAACCTCCTCTAGCCTTTTATCTTTCCATTCTTATCTGAGGATTCTACTAAGATCTTTCTTGGTTTGTTTAAATTTTGGCTAATCAGTAATTCCGAAAAAAATCTACAAAACTTACTAGAAAGAAAGGCATGCTCAAGAGCAATTCAAATGCATTTTAAAATGAGTTTCGTTGATTTTGCATATTACATGATCAATTTATTCTTCTGACACATAGACTGAGCCATTGGTGGGTATATTTAGGGGTTTTGATACAGTGAATTTTTTTTTTTCTCTATCTGTGATAATTTGATGTAGTTTCATCTGGAACCATAACTCCGAGGATGATCTATCTGGCTGGGATAGTAAACCTACAAAAGACATTACACTGACAGTAAGGAATCTTCTCTATTTACAAGAAAAGTGGGTAAGCGACATTAAGTGGACAAGCATGGACTCCAAATCAGATTTTAGTGCAAACTGATAGAATCTTTTTGAAAAGCAGTAGGTCAATATGTATTGAAAACCTTAAAAAGAATCACCCTCAAACATACATAGTCCTGTATCCAGTAGTTTGCCTTTGGAGTATTAAAGAAATACTCCTAAAAATGAAAAAAAAAAATGCACAAAGAGATTAACAATATAGTTCTAAAATTTTTTGGACTAATTTGCTCCACCAATAAATGATTGGTTGTTTAAATCTGAAACTTGAACTTCATGAGTATTATTGACTTTTTAAGAGTCATAATGATGATTTTATAATCATGTTATATGGTACAAATTAGTTCTTATGGTGTTAAGCCAAAACTGAAAAGCAATGTACAAAATTATTTGTATATATACACACACATATATATATATCTGTGCTTGGATGACTGCTGGATTGTAATAATCCTATGTTTAGGGGAAAATCCTAAAGTGTACATTGTTTTGAAATATGTACACTGTACTAATTATGGACATTCTCCTGTGTCAATAAAGATGTATGATATCATTTTTAACAGTTACATGGTATTCCATTGTAGGTGTGAATCAATATTTAACCAACCTCCTATTTTAAAGCATTTAGATTGTTTGCAATCTTTTTCTATTTTAAGTAGACTGTGATGAATAATCTTCTGCCAGTTTTCTGATTATTTCCTCAGGATAAATTCCTAGAAGTGGAATTGCTGGGTCAAAGGCATTTTTAAGTCTTTTGAAATGTATTGCTAAATGGTCTTCCAGAGAGATTATAAATTTACAGTCCCACCAGCAGTGTATGAGTGCACGACCCTGCCCTTTCCCTGGTGCCTTTGCAAGCCTGACTCATCAATTTGCTTTAAAATTGAGAAAGCACCCTAAGAAAATATACCTGCAACAGATTTTAAACTTATTGACATTTTTATTTTACAAGCCCATCTTGTTATAACATTGAGAGCAGCTAACATTCATTTCATGCATTTGCCAGACCCCAAACATTGTTACATGAGTTAACTTTATAATCCTCCAGATAATTCTCTGAAGCAGGTACCATTATCAAGTCACAGGGCCACAGAAATGCTAATCAAGGTGCTTACTAAGGTGACACAGCACAAAGCAATGAAGGGGTGAGCTGAGATTTAAATCCAGGCTACAGCCCACACCACCAAGCTGCACCCCTGCTGAGATGACCTTAAGCCCCCACAGGGGAAGGTGGGGTTTCAGTACAGGATTCACCATGGCAATGGGATTCCTCTAGTCCATATTCGAGGATGGGTCTCAGTTTAGGCAGAGGTCTCAAAGAGAACTATTTAGAAGATGCCGAGAATCTACTTCTTGTAGTGAGGTGTGTCCTCTATGCAGGGTCTGTGAAGAGGCAATGAAGCTGGTCTGCCAACTCTAGCCCACTGCTCATCCCAGGCTGAAGAGTCGCAAGAAAACCATGACTTTGGACAGGGCTGGGTAGCATGCTGCACCCACCCCTTTAAGTAAGGGGACCTGTTCTTCCTGGTTTGCTTGGGGCTGTCGCAGCTTTAGCACTGAAAGTCCTAATCCTGGGAAATCCCAAAGTTCTATGCAGAATGAGATGTCTAGGCACTGTTTCACCTTTGGAGGAAGGTTCTGGCACTCCCTCAGCTCAAGATAAGTACAAGGGCTCTTGAGGGTCTGCTCTGGAGTGAACTCCTATGCATCCGACTCCCAAAGAACTCCCTGCCGGTCCCACTGTGCTCTCCTTGCCTGTTCTCTCCCGCTGTGGACCTGACCTCAGACTGAAATCCAGCTCCAGAGAACAGTGGGGAAGGAGGAGCCAGAAGAGAGACGCCCTAGACCCCCACCCCTCCCCACTGCTGTTTCTTAAGCCCAGGGTGGACTCAGGTTAGGAGAGAAGGCAGAAACTTAAAACCAAACACAATGTGGAGCCTGAGTGTCACACGGACTTGGGCATTTTAGAGCGTGAAAAGGGAGTTGAAAGCAGGATGGGAGGTGCGGGACAGGTCCCTGGGGACAGGGAGGATGATTGCAGAGGGCAGTCTTTCATGGCAGCACGCTGCTGAGCCCCGCCCTCTCAATCACAGGGTTGGGTGAATAGCCACCGTGGCTCCACCCAGGGCTGCCTGCAAAACCGCAGTTGCTGCCACTTTTCCTGTCTCAGGGACAAGGGTGGGGGTTATGAAACCAAAATCTCTCACAGCCTCCTGCCTACCAGGCGGGAGCCTTCCCCCAGCCCAGGGTTCACCTCCCCATAAGGAGCACCCCAAATTACCAGAGGCCATCCTTCCCTCCCACCAGCAGCTACAACAATGAATGATAGCTTGCTATAGATGTAACTCACTTAATAGGGCCTTTTAATGCATTGTCTTCTTTTGTCTTTATGGCTTACCTGTGAGATATTGTAATCGTCCTCATTTTTTTCAAAGGCTCAGAGAGGTGGAGGAACTAGTTCACCTGTTAAGGAACAGACGTGACTTAAAACCAGCTTCACCTCCATATAAGGCCCCTGCCCACTTCGCAGTTTCTGGCTTTTACTGAGAAGGTATATCTCCCTGCCCAGGCCATGATGGACTAGCGGTGCGTCCACTGTTTCCACTTGGAACTTGATTGAGTTTTTGCTTGGAAACAATATGATGAAGGGTTGCTTGAACTCCAGTGTGGTTACTTATTGGTTAAGTCGGCCTTTGTGACCTGGCCTGGGCTCTAACCACACTGATCATGTGATTTCCCGGGAAGAAAACACATCTTGCATTCTACATAGCAAATTCCAAACACACTGTCAGAACATAGCTTATTTGTGAGTTAGGGAAAGTCTGCCTGAAAACTATTTTATTTCGCATGACAAGAAAAATAAACCAGGCTCTTGAATTCTACTACTTGAATAGCTGATTTAAAATAATATAGAAGCAGTTGGGCTGCACCACAGTGCACCCTTCTGCAAGAGTGCCGTCTATTTGAATTATTAAATCTCTTATAAGAGCTTGTGAATATGGTCTGATAAAAACGTATATAGTGCAGTGAGCAGTGACCGGATTAGGAGGCTGGACATGTGGATCTTCACTAGTGGTGTGGCCTTGGGTGAGTCACTTCACCTCTTCAAGGATCTGCTCCTCAATTTGCAAAATAAATGGGCTACTTTAAAGGATCCCCCAAGTTCCCTCCTATTCTCAGATTCTATAGACAGAGGTAGAATTACAAACAAGAAGCTGCTCCAAAATTTTGTTTCTTTCTTTTACTTCCTTTTGTAATTTTAAAAATCTCTTAGTAGTGGGGTTCTCCTTAAGAAATGGCAGACTAGAAAAAGGGAAATCAGATTCTTTTGCATTAAATGGAGCATTTGATGATAGATAAGCAAAAAGATGTGTTATGGCTTTTTTCTCACGTTGGATGTTTGGCTAATAGATCAGCAGATCCTGGCATCCGAGTGACAACCTGCATTGAAAAGGGCGGAACTTGGCAATCCTGCCCTTCCAGCTGTGAGGGCTTGAAAGGGAAGCTATGGGGGGAATGTCTTTCATTTCCCCCTGGAAGCTGGGCAAGCGATCAGCTTAGCCCTGCCAACTGTGTAATGTGGGCTCTCCTCTAAATGAAGCCTTTTTTCTTGGACGTCTTTCAGACCCCAGTATTCCCTTTGGGCCCCCCTCCCCCTTGGAACAAAGCCTGATGTGAAGTTTGGGTGCTACACAGACCCGCCTGGGAAAGAATCACTTAATAATGGCAGAAAGGCCTTCTTAGGCTTTCACTGGCATTTATTTTTATGTTAGAACTTGGTTGGTCCACTTGTTTGTTCTTGCCCTATCTCTTCGAGAAAAAAAAAAAAAAAAACAACTTACAACCAAATGCTCCTGGGAAAACAAAAATAAAAACAGAGATAGAAATAGAGGCCCAAGGAAAATATAAAATCAAGATTGAGTAAAAGAAGTGCATAGATGTGTGTAAGGTGAAGGCCAAATTGTTAGTGAAACTAAAATTCAAATCTAGCTAGCTAAAATGTTCCTAGTGTCAAAGCGAGAATGAGCTAGCCACACCATTACATAATTCTTCATATTAGGGAGCAGGGAGAGGTTCCAGTTACTCAGTGGAATGGTCTCTTTTCTGTTCATTTAATAAAGCTCTATTAAATCTCGCAGGTACCAGGCATTCTTCAATGAAAGGCCTGCTCTCAGGCTCTAGGAGCTCAATGTCTAAGGGAGACTGGATGAAGAAAAGGCATTGTATACAACTTGTCAGGTACTATGCATTTAATTATGCACCTACTATATATGTCATACACTGTGCATTTTGCTTACTTACAAATCCTCATTCAGGTAGACATTATTACCTCCTTTTTACAGATAAGAAAAAATAGACTCTCAGGAGTCTAGCTCCTTTCCCACAGCTGGTAAATATTGGTGTTGGAATTCAAACCCAAAGTCATTCTCTCCTGATTCTCTCTCTCTCTCTTTTTTTTTTCCTTTTTTTCTTTTAAATGAAAGGTACTGGCAGGAATGAGGGTGAGTAGGCAGATAGGCAGGAAAAGAGAGAAGGAAGAATTTTTATTTTTATTTAGTTGTTTATCTTGGCTGTTTCCCCAGACCCTGGGATAAGAACCTGGATCTTTGGGATGTATGTGGACTACACTCAGCAGGAGGTGGTAGACCCAACCACTACTCCACTGGGGCGCACTGTCATTCTCTTTTTTTTATTTGGCATATACTGTTGTTAGTCTCCCTAAATCCCAAACTCCACCTTCTTCTATTTCCTAACAGAATCTTAAATTCGTTTAGTTTTTTACCACTCCTCAAAATAAATAAATAAATAAATAAATAAATAAATAAATAAATAAACTTATGTGGGCCTTGTCAATTTTTGGTAGCACGATTAGAAGGGTGCATGTTCTAAACCAATCCCAGTAATCCCCTCTGCTCGCCAGCGATTAGCTCTGGAACTTGGACTTCATCAGCCAATAGGTGACATTCTGGTGGCTATCTTGGGTCTACGATGAATAAGTGGGTACAATAAGATAGAAGGGACGGATCACCTATTTCTTATTTGGGGAAGAAGATTTTTTTCTCTTTCTTGCTGGAAATAAACTAGTAGGTATGTTGTTGTTGGCAGCCTTTTTTGACTCTGGGGGAAGCTGACAATTCTAATACCAACATTCTGCTTCTAGTTGGTGTTCTGCAGTACAATTCCCCACCTACATTTGGTACAGACCCCCCCACACACAAGGTAAAGGACAGGGTCCCCAACAAGACTGTCCCAACTTCAGACACCAGCTACTAATGAGGCCCTAGCCACACACACATCCTGACTGCAGGTTGACTAGGATGCACCCTTCAGGTTCACAGAATTTGCGGAAGCATTATGCTTGTGACTATAGTTTTATCATAAAGGTTATCAGTCAGGAATAGGGTCTGGGTTCTGTGAGGACTCCCCTCCTGGCTTGCAGATGCTGCCTTTTCCATATCTTCATGTTGCCTTTTCTAGATGTTTTACTCAGAGGGAGAGAGGAGGGGGGAGGAGGAAGAGGGAGAGAGAGTAAGAGAAAGGAGGGGAGGAAGGGGAAAGAGGGAGTGTTACAAGGAGGGACAGGGAAAGGAGGAGAGCTCTCTGGTGTCTCCTCAGAAGACACATCCTATGGGACCAAGGCCCCACTCTTATGACCTGGTTTAACCTTAATTACTTAACCTTAATTAATTCCTTAGAGGTTCCACCTCCAAATTTAGCTGCATTGGTAGTTAAGTCTTTAACATATGAATTTTGGGGAAACAAGAGCATTAAGTCCATTATACAAGCTATACAAAGTTCACAGATAAGCCAGTGTAATCAGGGGTGTTAGAAATCAGGATTAGTGTCCCCTCTGGGGAGGTAGGAGGAAGCAGTGAGTGGAAGGGGTCACTAGGAAGCTCATGGGATACAACTACCACTCATTCCATTTCCTCACCTGGTCTGTGATGACTTGGGCATGTTTATCATCATATATGCTTGTTATTTGTGCCTTTTTCTGTATGTAGATCAGACACCTGCTACCCCAATTCTGGTTCACAGCCAAGCAGCCTCTTCCTCGCCTGGAAGCTAACCCTAACCCCCTGAATCAGCAGCTGTGTGCCAACAGCACTAACAACACAACTGGCGACGCACACTCACGTGTTCAAATTTGGGAGACTTGAGATGACGCTTTGTTTTAAAGCTGCTTTTACAGAACATATCAGAGCTTTCTCAGCAATCAAGAAGGCGAGAGGAGAATGGATTCTGGCTGAAAACAAACAGCAACGGCTTTCTCTCTGATGCGTGCACCGACGTAAACTGAATTCTAAGCTCTTTAACCGCAGTAAGTCCAGCTGCTTTCTGCTCTCCACGGGGCTCACAAACTGATAGGCAGCGGTTCTTACCCAGTGGCAATTTTCTTTGATTTCTCTCTCTCTTTATCTATTATTCATTTTGCTTCTGTCTATTCAGGCTGCTACGTCAAAAATGTCTCAGACTGGGGACCTTAAACAACCAACATCTGTTTCTCACAGTGTGGGGGCTAATGGAGGTGCTCAGATTCCAGGTCTCCCGAAGGCTCACTTCCTTCAGAAACAGCTCTCTTCAGTCTGTGTCCTCATGTGGAAGATGGGGCATGGGAGGTCCTCTGGGTCTCTTTTATAGGACACGGATCCTACTCAAGAGGGCTCCATGCTCATGGCCTAATCACTTCCCCAAAGTCTGGCTTCCTAGCACCATTATATTGGGGGCTAGGTTTCAACATATAAATTGGGGGTGGGGTGGGGACAAAAGCATTCAGTTTACAGCTTTTTCTTTTCCCATTCCCACTCTCTTGTTCTGCACCCTTTCAGGGGCTCAAAACATTGGCTGCAGACCTGGCCTTGTTGCAAGGACAATGTGAACATAGGGAATGAGATGGCAATTTCCTCTGATATGTGAACTCCATTTTTTTGAAAGTAGCAGAGACTACTCCAGAGACTTGAAGGAAATGATGAGAAACAGTGATGGCAAAGGCCCCACGTGTCCTGTCCCATTGACTGAGACCAACAACAGCTGGCCCCAATTTACTGTGGCTCACAACTTTTGATTTTTCAGTTAGCATGAAAGCGATATCCATTCAGCAGAAACTGTCCTTTCAGTTTTGAAATCTGATCTTTTCTCAGGTCTGCACATACAGTAGACATTTTGCCTTGACATTGGCCAGAGGCTGGGGCTCCCAGCTATGAGGAAAAATAGTCTGTGCTGTGTTTTTCAGCACAAAATTCAATAAACTATATGGGATAATCAACACTTTATTATAGACTTTGTGTCAGATGATTTTGCCCAGTCGTAGGCCAATATAAGTGTTCTGAGCACATTTGAGGTAAGCTGCTGAGCTAAGATGTTCGGCAGGTTAGGAGTAGTCAATGAATTTTCTGTTCACAAAATTTTCAACTTGAGACAGTTTTATTGGGATAGAACCCCCATTTTAAGTTGAGGATGATCTCACCTCACCTTAGCTGGCCAACAGACTGAAAGCAGAGCTTCAGTCTCTGGCTAGAGAGTTCATCTCAGGACCAGTGGTTCGAGGGGAATCCAGGTGGAGTGCGCCGCTTGAGGGGTGGCTAACTCTTCCACGCAGAGGAATGGGGAAAACAACTGAAAATTGACACCAGTTAACCAGTATCTCATAAGGGAGATGGGTCCTGTAAGAATCTGTTTTTCCAGAAGGAACATAAACTGGGATTTTAAACTCTGGAAACATAGGTAGGAACAGTATACTATATTCCTTTTGCTTTGATTTAAGATAAAAATTCTGCTTATGATTTCTGCCTGCAGTTTGAGCTCTCTCAGACCTATGTGGGTCCTGACTCATTGCATCTGAAGAGTCCCTAGCAACAGCAGAAGGAAGCGTGCGTGCGTGTGTGCGTGCGTGTGTGTGTATGTTGCGGGGTGGGGATGGGCAGGAGAAGGGGCAAGGAGTGAGCAAACAGGTGTATAGAAAGAGGCCTCTTATTAATATCTGTCCTTTTAGTCCTCAGGTCAGGGGCAGAGGTCAGCAAAGGGGGCACTGAGGGAGGGAGTTCAAGGGAGAGAACAGTTCACAGGAGCTGTGGCCAGTGACCAGATGAAGAGATTATCACATCTGGGGGCCGAGTAAAAGCTCTGGATAATCCAGACCTACATCAGGGGGGTGAGAGAGTGGTGACTGTTACCTCTGAGCAGAGCTGGTCTCATGGACCTGCAGTCTCTGCCGTCACACAGGACCTCACTGTGTCAAAATCTGAACAAGGGACTCTGCATTTCACTTGCACTGGGTTCCAGTGCAGTCAGTCTTGAATGTGAGAATGGCCAGCAAGGGAGATGTCTTAGGCCTTCTCCCATCCCGAGGCCCATGGCACCCTATGAAGAATCAAGTTCAGGCGTGCCTTGGTGGAATAATGTTAGGTCTACTGCTGAGAGAGGTGCAGTCCACACGTATCCCAAGGACCTGGGTTCAGGTACTAGGCCGGGAGTGGGGGTGGGGGGGACAACAAGATGAACAACTAAATAAAATAAATAAAAATGATTCTTCCTCTTCTCTCTTCCTGACTATCTGCCTACTCACCTTCATTCTTGCCTGAACTTTTTCTTAAAAAAAAAATCCAATTCTACTTGTTCACTGTCTTTCGGCCCCCAGATCTGGCTTTTTGTTTGAAACTCATGGTTCCATGCCTTCTCTGGTTCTTGTTTTTAATCCTTTGCTCTCTGTCCCTATGTATTCGCTTCCTATGGTAACAATTTGCCACAACGGCAAACAACACAAATTCATTATTTTAACGTTATGTAGGTTAGAAATCCTTCATGGGTCTCACTGGGCTAAAACCAAGGTGTCCTCTAGAGCCTCTGAAAGGAGAAGCCATTTCTTTACTTTTCCAGCTTCTAGGGGCAGCACATATTTCTTGGGGCATACCCCTCCCTCTATATTCCAAGTCCACAAGGGGGTTGAGTCCTCAGATTGCATCCTCTTCCCCTTTCAAGGACTGTTGTGATTCCTTTGGGAATCCTGTAGAAGCTCTCATCTTAAAGTTGCCTGATTGGTGATCTTAATTTCCTCTTTCCATGCAACCTGACGCACAGGGTATTAGAATGTGGACATCTTAGAAAGAGGTCAGTATTATGCCTACAACACCCTTTTCCCTTCTTTGCCCAATTTGTCATCTCAGTTTATCCTGTTCCTTGGCAGACTTTTTGCCAGAGTTTTAAAAAATAAAAGCTCCCTCATACTAATCATAAGGAGAAATTGATACAAATCATAGAGAATAAAATAGGAAAGGAAGAGGAAGCATTTTATAGCCCCTCAATTATTTATTTACTTTCGTTGAGATATAATTGACAATATTACAGCAGTTTCAGATGGACAACATAATGATTTGATATTTGCCTATGCTAACATGTCCCACACATTATCTATAGTCAGGGGTGCTGCACACAGCATCTAAGGACTTATTTTATAACTATTAGTTTGTAATTTTTGACCCTCTGCACCATTTCAGATTTTACATTTTGCGATTCTCTTCACCGCCTCCAAGTCTCTTTAGCACGACTGTGCCTGACATATTTGAAGATCAACAAAGATTTTAAAGTTTAAAAAAATAATCACATTCAAGGAATTACATTCAGGGAGCGGGCAGAACAGCTGAGGCCCTAGAAAAGGTCTTTCAGGAGACTGAGAAGGAAGGAATAATTGCAATTCCCTCTTCCACTTCTGAACCTGCTCTCTGGACCAGGCAAGTTACCCGGTACATTTTCCTGAAAAGGTTTCCCCCCATTCCTCCTTCCAGGGTCAGGACCTCCTTTCCTTGGGGGGCGTAGACAGGTTGTGGAGGACGGGTGAGTGTGCGTGCGCTGATTCCTTCACTGCTTCCTCCCCAGGCTGGGTTTCCAGTATTGCAAAGGAGCCGCCCAGGCAGATTGCTGAAAGAAGATTCTGGCCTGGCAAGTGTTGCCAGCTGGTCTCATACCCACATCTTTTCAGTAAATTTCTCTCAAGCATATGTACGCATACAAATACGCCTTCTGTTGTAGGCAATGAAATCATCTTTCACCATGGAGGCTGGAGAAAATGTGCTGAACCGTGAAATTAAAGCAATGCTTTCAGGTCTGCATATGGTTTTTCATAGAGTCAGAGGACCCAGTTACCACCAGCGCTGAGCAGTGCAGGACAGAGTGGCCTGGACCTAGAATGTCCCGCTGAGACAGCTGATCTTCCCTGTCCACCCTGGTGAAGGAGCCTGCAGTCAGCCCCGTGGAATTCCTGTCTTACTTCCCTTGCAGACCTGCCTTGGAAATGACCTTACTGGTTTGTTTCCCTGTTGTCTGTTTCCCCACAGGAATGGAGACTCCACAGTCTGTTTTGTTCACTAATGTGTCCCCAACACGTGGTACCTCGATGCTAACTCCATACTGTCACAGGTCGAACCGTGGGTAAAGTGGTCTTTGTCATGGAGCATCAGTCACACACTGCGGCCAGGCCACCCTGGCCATCTGCTGCAGGGTCCCCATGACATGCCAGCTCCTGAGCCAAACCTAAGACATAGGAAAAAGCTTTGCCAGTGAGAGATCACCCTGCAGGAGACCTGGGGTAAGTCCAAGTCACAGGGGGCGCCGGACATAGTGAGGACGGAGGAGGCCAAGGGTCCTCTCCATGGGCACAACCTCACGGGAGACAACTCATAATGAGCCACTTAGAGCTCAGGGCAATGGGTGCTCTCAGAGGGGTCTATTTTGGGCTACTGGGGAGCAGAAAGGAGCAAGTTTTTATTCACTCTAGAACAGTCCAGGAGGCTTCCAGAGGAGAGGTCCTGGAATGAGTGGGAGTGTACCAAGGGCAAGGTATTAGTGCAAAGAGATTCTGGTTCGAATCCCATCACAGCCGCTGATGAGATGCTTACACTCTTAGCTTCCTTTTCTGAGGAAGAGCAGTGATAGCTTCCCTGCATTAGTCTTGCTGGAGTCACAATAATGGGGCAAAGAGGTCAGGTTCCTGGTATTCAGCTGCCGATGCTCTCATTCCAAGTGTAGGTCCCACACTTCCTGTCTTCTCTCTGCCCCCCAGCACTCCCCCACAGCCCTCTCACAAATTGCCTTTTCTGGGCTCTAACCTTCCTCCTGCCCAGGGCTCGGTCCCTGTCTATAGCAACTTCACCGTTAAATTTTCTGGGCCTCAGCCAGACTCTACCTGCACCCCAACCCAGCGTAACCCCTGAATAGCAGCTTTAAGATTTGCCACTATCACTTGAACTGGACGCAGCTTGCAGCCCAGCCAAGCTGCTGGTGTGGCCTGTCCAGCTCTTCCTGTCCTGTGACTGTCTCCTTTTACCACTGCACATCTGAACCCTTAATCATGCTGGGTGGAGGGACAGACTGAAGAAGTGGCTCTCCCATGATAAAACCTCCAGCTGCCAGTTTCCTTTGCTTTGGGGAAGTCACCACACTTTGTCTTCACCTTCCTTCTTTCCTATATTTCTTTCAGGACTCTGGAAGGAGGATTCATGAGCTCATGTCTCATATCCTTTGAAGGTGAGAAGCACTGAACATTTCTCCAATAGCCCTCAATGTACTTTTCCAGCATTCTTTCTGGCTTGTCAAGTCTTTGTAGTTATTTTTATAAACAGCAATCACTGACTGCTTCCATTTTTACTCAGGAAACTCCACCCCCAGCTGGAATTGCCTACCATCCTACAGCAAACCAGCCAGGGGGCTGGGTTTGCTCCTATTTCTCCTGACCAATCTCTTCTTTCCACATCCCTACCACCACTGCAGATTCCACCTTCACTGTCTGTTGTGTGCCTCCAATGACTGCAATGTCTCTCTGTTGCCAAGTCACTGATCTATGCCAATTTTAGTCCTCTTCACACAAAGCCCGAGTTCTCCAATATGGCACCCAACATCTTCCATTGTGTTAACAGACACATGAAGACCAGTAATGTACTAAGGAGAGGAGTGATGGGAGAGGCCTAGACTGCAGGAAAGACTATTTTAGTACTAACAGTCATTAGAATTGCTGGTACATGCTGATAAGACAAAGCAAGTCAACTTTTTCCTCCTTTTTTACTGAAAGAACATGCATTATAATATATAGGTTTGAGATATACATCATCGTAAGTCAACAAATCACATCCAAACAACTGCTTTCTTTCATGTCCTTACATTGCACAGGGAGAAAAGAAGAAAGAGAAGAGAAGAGGTTGGGGGGGGGAGAGAGAGAGAGAGAGAGAGAGAGAGAGAGAGAGAGAGAGAGAGAGAGAGAGAGAGAGAGAGAGAGAGAGAGAGAGAGAGAGAG